>OU026155.1:55755177-55917677 GCA_907269105.1 Volucella inanis | reverse complement strand
AGAAGGCAAGTTACAATAATTGTAAAAGAACGCGATCGATTATTTAAGTTCCCCCGAATCGCAAGTGACGAATTTGAAGCTGTTAGACGAAGTAGAGGTGGTGTTCGTTAGTCATTTGACCGCTGCCCATGAGAGCTAAAACACTGCAGACAAGAAAGTCAGAAGTAAAAATTTAATCAAATCGGAAGATTCGGATAAGGATCAAGAGAAGGCGATTGAGTACGAAGATTCTGCCATCAGCATGTTTGCAAAGTTGAATGCGCGTCTGCAGAGACTTCGACGGAAGCAAAATCCACCTACCGAAAATTTGGAAACAATTCTTCGAAGTTACCAAAGTTGCCTTTGAAAAAATTTGATGGAAATTTAAAAGATTGGTTGTCATTCTGGGAGCAATTTCGGGTAGCAGTACGCGAAAATTTATCATCATGTGATAAGTTTAATTATCTAGAATCCATTCTAACGTGCAGTGCCAAAAAGGTCATAGCGGGATTTATAGTACGGCGAGTAAAATGTTTTACGATGCAGCCGTCACACTGCTAAGAGAGCAGTATGGCAATACCAATAGAATTGTCGATAACCACATTCAGCAACTTATTTCCTAACGACCTGCTAGTTCAAGATCGGATGTCAGTGGACTGGGAAATTTGTTTAATACTATAACAGCTTGCAGTTGTTCACTAACCACATTACAAAAACCATCGCACCAATATTTCGTTATGCTGAAATCTGTTTTGCTTCGCTGTCTACCAGAATTGCGAGTCGATTATTTTCGCACATTTTAACTGGAGAACAAAGACGAAAAGTGCGAAGAAGCTTCTCAGTCATCAGAATACAGGGAGAGCTGTGTAGATGGAAGCCTTACGTTCAGAGCCGTATTGTAGAAATACGACGTCATACAGTAATCTCCGGTTGGCATCATTGCTCCCAGCAGATTTGCTGACGAGGGGAATCAGTGCCGATAATTTGAAAAATTCCGCGTTATGGCTACATGGACCAACTTGGTTGCAAGGGGGCGACAGGTATAAAATTGAAAGCGACATCATTCCAAACAGCCCGAATCTTGTAGCTTTGCTGAACCACGCCGTTAATTTTTTTCAATACGTTACCAGAGCCACTGGCTACATTCCACGGTTTCTGGAGTTTTGTAAGGGGGGAGAAAGGTCTCATTACGTTTAACTATCGGCGGACGAACTAAATGTATTATATAAATTTATTTTAGGTTTATATAATATTAATGTTTTACTAATGACGTTTATCTATTGCAGAAAAAATGTTCTTTACCTGAATAATCGAAAATTGCACAGTTAATGCCATTTCTGGACGAAGATGGTATGATAAGATTAGGCGGTCGGCTTCAATCCTTAGATGAGTTAATGGAGTTTAAGCATCCTATAATACTTAATCCAGAGTCATATATAACTAGACTAATAGTCAAGAATTATCATCAGATGACATGATGACAACACTCTGGTGTTGGTACTATACTATCATACTATATACTATATACCTAAAGATGGTAAAAAATATGTCTACTGATAGCTGACGGGATTACGGCGCTTTATTGCAAGGAGAGGAGTTCCGTCTATAATTTTTTGGATAACGCGCCTTTATTTCTTAGAACGGCTTTGGAACTGGATGGAGTGGCCCAAGTTATCGGGGATGAAACTGTTCGCGATTTATTGGCCAAAAAATGCATCAAATGGAGGTTTATCGTTGAACGTGCTCCGTTTCTGGGTTTCTGGGAGCGACTCATCCATACTATAAAGAACGTCTTAAAGGTGGTGATTGGTAAAGCCAAGCTGAATTTCGTAGAAGTCAGTACAATCGTTTTGGAAGCTAGAGGGATGGTAAATGCTCGTCCTATCACCTATGTGAGCAGCGATCCGTTGGATATTACGCCACTGACACCTGGAAGTTTCCTAACAGGTAATTTGATTCCATCAAGTATGAGCCAACAAACTCATAGTTCTGCTGACATTCAAGATCAATGGAACTAACACATGAACGAGTGTATACTGAGAGTATACTGTGAAAGAGATGGCGAACCGAGTACGTGCAACATTTGAGGTCGTTTCATCATAATGTGTATTCACCATCTGTCTAGCTTAAAAAAGGAGACGTCGTTCAGGTATTCGACATGAAAAACCGCGCATTCACTGGCGATTGGCTGTTACTGAAGATGCTTACACCGGCCGTGATCTGAAAGTTCAAGCTTGTGTAGTATTCACTGAGGCTTGAAGTCCTGTGCATCTGCTGTACCCGTTAGAGCTTCCTGCTACTTCTCGCGCTATAGAATGTTGAAAAAAGAGCTAATTGAATATGTTTATAGAGCCACTCTATGATATTGTACTATATAGTTAATTCTTTTACATTAAGGCTGACTGAAGAAGTTTGTAAGTTAAATTTTTTTTAGGATTATTAAATTGAATTTAGAGCCGTGTTCTACTTAGACTAAAAAACCACGTTAGAACATACAAAAGGTTTTCCAAACACTTGAGGCTGCAAATATGAAAGTGCAGTTAGAAAAGTGTGAATTTTTCAAAAAAGAAGTTGAGTTCGTCGGATTTATAATCTCATTAAATTGTATTCAAACCAACCCTGAAAAGGTGAAAGCTACTCTCAATTTCCCCTGTTAAAAAACACTTAAAGACCTACGATCCTTTCTAGTCTTATCAGGATACTACCGCCGTTTCATAAGAGATTATACCAAACTAGCTAAACCTCTTACGACACTCTTAAGAGGGGAAGACGGTCGAGTTTTCAAAAACTTTACAACCTTACAACTTCATAACCTTTAACAAACACGCAATAAAAGCATTCAACAAAACTAAAAACTAATTAACCCCTGAAGATACAATTTTTTCCTATACTGACTTTAAAAAAGATTTCAAACTTACAACAGATGGCTCCAACTATGCCATTCGAGCCGTTTTAGCACAATATAATAAACCCATAATGTTCATTATGAGAACCCTGAATAAAACAGAAGAGAACTATGCCACGAACGAAAAAGGAGTGCAGACAATTATATGATCTCTTAACTGTTTCCGAAATTATCTATATGAATCTGCAAGAGTCAAAATTTACATAAATCATTAACCCCTTACCTATGGATTGAATCACAAGGACAATAACGTAAAAATGAAACGTTGGAAAGTTATATTCGAAAAGTATAATAACGACCTAAACTACAAGCCAGGAAAGAAAGAAAGAAAGAAAGAAGCCCTTTCCAGACCACCTGTACACATAGAATCCCATATCAATTCAATGACTACTTCGCAACATAGCAACATTAATTCCCTCCGTGGAACTCCCAGTAAACGCATTTAAAAGCCAGCTTCTTCTTCTTGAAGGAAATGAAATTCCCCACACTTCAGAATACCCCTTTCCCAACTTTCTTTGAATAACCTTTACACAACCTTCTTATGCTAAAGAAAACTTAATAATATATCCATTGCATTTCAAAAATTATAAAATTCAATTTAAGCAAATTAAAGTTGACGATCTAACGAACGAAACGAAACAAGACGAAGAAATTATAAAAATTCATAAAAGAGCACATCGTAATGCTCGTGAGAATAAGATACAACTAAAGGTTCTATTTCCCTAGGATGAATTCTAAAGTTAACTGGATACTAAAACAATGCAATTTAAATTTTAAAATTTAAATCCGTTGAAAACATAATGCAACCCCTAAGAGAAATACTCTTTTCTTTCGGCGTACCTGAAATAATAATAATAAATATTTATAATAATAATAATTATCTAGTCATAGAAAATGAAAAATCCCTCAATAGTGCATCAATAAACTTTATGGTCGAAGACCAATTAGGAATTACAGTCTATAAGACACCTCCTTACAAAAGTGGAACGCTTCCACTCAACATTAAGCGAAATAATGCGTTGTCTTAAAACCGACCAAACCTATAGATCCTTCTCTGAGTTATTGGAAAGATCAGTTTATGAATATAATTGCACCATTCATTCTACAACGCGACGAAAACTTATCGAAATCTTCCTTGGAAGACATACGAGTATTACAACAGACCCAGAACTTTTAGAGAAAACAAGACAGGAAACCATGATAACATGACTGTAAGACAAACAAGAGTATGACCTCAAGAACCATAACAAGAACAGACACCCATTCAAAACCTTCTCACTGGGAGATATTTACGTAAAAATCAATAAACGATTAGGATCAAAGTTATCAGCCAAATATAAGAAAGAAATAGTAAATAAAAACCAGTCCTCAACTGCTATCACTACACCAGGGAAGACAGTTCACAAATCCAACATAAAAAGCTAAATTATACTCTCCATCTCTTTCAAGTATCTCGTAGCTGCCACATGTGCAGATATAAGAATTTTCGACTGCGATAAGTCACATCCCCAAAAGTAACCCATTTTCTCCACTCCTAGAACACGAACTATCCCAAGTAAGCAATCTTGTCATCATTGATTATTGAACTTCATTTATTCTGCATGGAAGAGGATCGCGAAAAACCCCGACCATGATGACTTAACTATAATGCAAAATACAATGGAATAAATAATGTCATAGACAATAGTAATAATCAAGTCTTTATAAATAAACAATATAATTAGCAAATAAATAAATTAACAAAAGTAACCAATGAAATAAATAATATTATTAAAAAGGATAATACATTTAGTAATGAATTAGCTTTAAGTTTAATGTACAAAATGAAATTAATAAAAGAGGAAACACAATCTATGCAATCGAACTAGCAAAAACTAATATTGTTAATTCAAATATATTATCTAAGTATGACATTGATTTAATTATGAAAAGCATTGATAAAAAAGATATCCCTTATATTAATGTAGAAAAACTTTTAAGTTTTTTGAAATAAGATTACTACTAATTCAACTATACTGTGTCCAATATAAATTGGCAGTACACGTCTTATGGGGAAGCTTTTTCAAAATCAGTAGCAAGCCATATTTTTGCACCATACAAACTTGAAAGAAACCCTCCATAAAAAGTGTTTACCCGCCAGTGAATTTACAATTGCATCTGACATAAACCCAAAAGATCTTATTCAGCGCACGTCTTAGTGTGAACTGATTGGCTGTGGCCTTTGGCTGCTGCTATTCAACACCTATTAAATTGTTGTGCGTTCAGAGTTACCAGTGTCACTTTGGTGAGTTTTTTTCCTTGGGTTTCTGTCGAAGAGCTTTTGATTTTAAAGCTTTGTAAAAAGTTCTTAATGATGAGTGTATCGTGGAGATCTTGTTTTGATCTTTTGCATTTCTTTTAATGTGTGGAAAATACTAGAACGTTAAAATGCAGTTACAAAATTGTAAGCTGTTTTCTTTAAGGAAAAAGTTCATTTTATTCACAAAGTGATAGCTATCGGTCAAAATATAAATAAATAGTGACTCGTCGATAAGGTAGAAAACGTAGTACAGTGAATCAAAATTTGACATTGCACGAAGAAACAAGCCAAGACACAAAAAGACACAAAACAATTAAAATAACATGGCGAGTCCACCAGTTCTAGAACAGTGTTTAGTAGCACTGACAGACATCTTAGCAAGGCAAAGCGCCCCTCAAAACTGGTGAACATAAGTTAAGAAGCAGATAAAAATTAAAAATTCACTTAAGGTTCACAAAGGATCAAAGCAGCATCCTTAGAGATATAAACAACATTAAGATCATATTCCTAATAATGATTTTCCTAATTCCAACAATAAACGGAGCATTGCAGATTACCCCAATCAATGAACAGTCAGGATATCTAAAAATAAAGATCAGTACAGTTCAAATTACTAATCAAATAAATATAATATTACATACTCGTATTATTAATCCAGAGGAAATCCTTTACACCATTACATAAATTAGAACTACGATACACTCGTAACATAAAGCACATACAATTAGAAAATAAAGAAGAAGTTTATCATAGAATAGAAACGTTAATAGAAAAAATGAATTCCATAATGGCGGATAAAACAAAGAGACAGAAACTGGGGCTATTGAATATTATAGAGAACGCAGAAAAATGGCTTTTGGAACTATGGACGATACAGTCAGACAGTCTATATCGAATCATTTGGATATTTTGAAAAAAAAAACAAACAACACTATTAACAACCAATTAGAATTAACGAACATTTCAATGAAACCATAGAATCTTTACAGATAGTCATACTCAATGATAGAAAAACTAGTTTAGACACCTGCAATAGAGTACAATGTATCTTACAAATGTCCCAGCGGTGTGCAAAACCCCTTTTTCTAACTTCTATACTGTTACAGCTTCTTTAATGTTTAATAATTTTCCTCTTACTATTAGAATAACTTTACATCTAAGTTCGTTCTTAAAAAAAGTTAATGATTGTTTATTTACGCTTAACTATATCGCCTATATTAATTTCAGAAAAAGTTATACCTTGATATAGTTTTTATTATATATATATATATTATATATATATTATATTATATATATATATAACTATTATAAAACAACAACTATACTTGGACCAAATTACCAAACTAGATTTCTTGGAAAATAAAACCAACCAAATATAAGATAACATTGTATTCGCGAAATATAACATTATTCACTCAAGTATCCTCACAAAGGAAAAAATTAATGAATACGAATTTGATTTTTATAAGATAAAATTGTTAAAAATAGGCATTTCCGAATACCAAAATAATCTTATTATAATCGCAATAAAAATTCCGAAAAATTATAGATCAGTCGAAAAAAAAGAAATTAGTAAATTTACCAAATGAGGTAAACTTTGAAATATATAGTAAAGATGAATATATTGTAGAGATTAAAAATAAGATATATACTTATCAGTCAAATATCACCGTTAGTGAATTAAATTTAAGTAAACATTGCACTTCAACAAAAAATTGTAAATTAAGGTATAACAATGAAACCCAAATAAAACCAATAGATGAGACAACTATTGTAATAAAAAATGCTAACAAAGATATACTTAAGCAAAATTGTGATGAACGAAATATTACACTAAACAGAAATTATCTCATTAACTTCTATAATTATCAAATCAGTTTGTTAAATGAATCTTTTTACAATAAGCAATATACTTTCCAACACACGTATTTCTACCCCGATAATAATATAAGCTCCACATTTACCAAAACCCTTCCATTTGATGATATTCTTTTTAGTAACTTTGAAAACATTAAAGAAATAAAAGAATTACGATTACACAAAAATATAGCATTTGGATTAAACTTTAGCATGATAGTAATTATAATAATTATTGTACTAGCCTTTACACATTTTTGTACTAAATCATATAAGTTGACTCAAACTAGAATTCAGAAGAATTCTTACTCAAATCGAGGACGAGTTACGTATTTAAATGCTACTTCCGCAACGACGGTCAATCCCCCCACCACCAGCAATAACTAACATTAATCGCAATTACATCACCACTAAATGATGACACAGCGAAGACAAGCTACAACCAACCTATAAATATTGGTCAACATAATACAACAGCGTCATCAAACCATATAATGCCAAGCAGAGTCATAGATCGTCGTCCAGTAATACGACGAAAACAAAATTGTTAAAGTTTGTAATTGTAAGGCCCAGGGATGACCAGAAATAAAAATAAAGAAAAAAAATTTTTTTTTTATTTATTTGGCCACAGCCGAATTGAAACTCGCGCGGTTAGGTTTTTGATGCTACGTGTATTTTTCTAAATTTGGATTGTGGTATTAATGTAAAGTTAAGTGTTTTTATGTAAATTGTATTTTTAAAAGGTTAATACTTTAAAATTGGATATCTTTCAAAAACGCGCCTTTTATCTTACCTCTTGGTGATGTGAAAAAAGATAACACTACATACTATTCTTTCAGATATTTTCTATCTGAAGCCCTGTAAGAGCTTTTGTTGGAATAGCACCTTACGGAAAACAAAAGAGTGCGAATGAGAGACAGACATCAGTATTTTCCTTGTACTGGCAACTTATGTTGGACAGAGTATAGTATACTTTATATCACATGCATCCCAAAAACCCAAAATATATTATATGAAAAATTAATTATAAAACCACTTAAAATTAAAAATAACCAAATAAATAAAATTCTATATAAAAGAAAAAACCGAACAATATATAGAATAACCGGAAATTGTAAAGCGATTAATGAATTATCTTTATGTAAAGAAAAAGGTTTTATTAATAAAGGGTTTTCTAATAACGACTTGACAACTTTTTTTTAAAATAAACCATTTGAGATATTTCCAAAAATTTATTATTGGCTTGAAGTACAATCAAAACATTTATGAATGGAACTCGACTTCGTTCATATGGCCACCGCGGGCACGTTTGCAGCGGTCGATTCATTAGACCCAATTTTCAACGACTCGGCCACACATTTCAGCCGAAACGGCCGCTATTTTGCGTTCAATGTTGGCTCTGAGCTCTTCCAACGTCGTCGGCGTGTTAGCATAAACAAATGACTTAACTTAGTCCCACAGAAAATAGTCAAGCGGCCGTTAAATCGCTCGAAGGAGGCGGCCAATCGACGGGCCCATGTCTTGAGATATCACGCTCACCATACTTAATCTTCAATAAATCGATTGTAGCGCCATCGATGTAGCACCATTCTGTTGAGACCACATGTCGTCCAAGTCCATATCTTCCAATTTGGGCGGAAAATAACCGGTGATCAAGGCGATAACGCTAACCATTCACAGTAACGTAACGATCGTTATCGTCGACAAAAAATATGGCCCAATAATGCATGCAAACCGCACCAAACAGTTATTTTTTGTGGATAAAGTGAAGCACATGTGGGTTTTCACTCGACCAATAACGCATATTTTGTTTATTGACGAACCCATTGAGCCAAAATTGAGCTTCGTCACTGAAGATGATTTAACGATGAAATTCATTATCTTGGCGCATCTTCTCCAGAACCCAATCGGAGAACGTACGTCGCTTCGAATGGTCCATCGGCTTCAATTTTTGAGTCAACTTGATCTTGTATGGGTGTAAACCAAGATCCTTACGCAAAATATGCCGTAATGTGGTCTGAGCCATGCCCAATTCTTGAGAACGCCGTGGAATTTACTGATTTGGATAGTTTGCTACGGACGTCTGAACGGCAGCGATATTTTCGACACTTCGACCAACCCGTTGTCTCACTGACACGGCAAAATCACACAACGAATATGTAGCAGTCACTGACTCCGAATATCTGTAGATATTCGTATTCTGTAGATTTCATTCATTCCTACGAAAAGCATGCTGTTATCACATGCACACATTATTATTCACCTGCAACGGATACACATACTGAAACTAGATCTCAACCTAAAGAATATGCTGACGCTGCGTCTGTACCATCCGTTCACTTGTTGCAATAGATTATAAATATTTCATGTTACAAAAATTGTAGTTAGTTTTAAGTTGACTCTAAAAGAGAAATAAAGAAGTTTTTTTTAATAAAATTAAATAATAATTATTTAACTTATATACATATTCAAACTTAACCTAATGTGTAAAATTAATAATTAATATTTACTGCATTCAATAGAAGTTTTTACATATGTGGAAAAGCGCATCTTATAAAGGGTGATTCATCATAAGGTTTGGTTTACAATGTACAATAAACCACAAAAATTTGAAAGTGAACTCAAAATTTTTATTATCGGTTAATGGAATAAATTATTTTTGAAAATAATATCATGTAAATGTTGACCACGACTATGTCTGACGTGGTCTATTCGGAAGGTCCAATTTTGGGCCACTCGTTCGAGCATAGCGACTGGTATCTCGCGGATAACACGAGTAATGTTGACTTCCAAAGCATCAATCGTAGCTGGCTTATTCCTGAAGACCTAAGACTTTACATATCCCCAGAGAAAATAGTCCAAAGGTGTGATATCGCACGATCTAGGCGGCCAATTTACCGTAGCAAAACGTGAAATTAAGTGCTCAACAAAATTATTTCTCAGCAAGTTCATTGTTTCACGCGCTGTATGACGAGTAACATTAACGGTAACATTCTGATTTGCCTCATTTTTAAAGAAATATGGCCCAATGATTTCACCAGGACATAAACCAAACACTACAGTTGTTTTTAATGGATATAATGATTGCTTTTGGTGCTCTTCAGGTTACTCATCAGACCAAATATGGCAATTTTGTTTATTAACGTATCCATTGAGCCAGAATTGGGCTTCATCACTGAATAAAATTTCACGATAAAAAACCGGATTTTCATAGAGCCTTTCCAGACCCCATTCATAGGAAATATGACGCAAATTCAAGTCGCCTGGCTTGAATTTTGTACGCTTTTCGGCCGAGATCCTCACGTTAAATACGCCAAGTTGTCAAATACGCCAAGCCAAGCTGCTCAGGACGACAACGAATCGATTCGTCACGGTCATCACGTATACTCTCAGCTACAGTTGCTACGTAGCTACTGTGGATGTGGGAACTGGGACTCAAATTTGCGAATGGTATTGGCAATAGTGGTTTCAGTAGGTCGATTATGCGGTTATGACGATTAATCACCCCTTATAGTTAGCTGTTAATTACTTGAATCTTTTAAAGTTAATTTCGTTTATCAAGTTCAATGGTAGTGAGTTAAAAAGTTGGCAACCTTTAGATAGCATACTCAATGTTCGATGTTTCTTCCCTTAACATTTCTAATTTAAATTCTATTTGTAATAGATATTCATACTTATCTTGTTCTTTGGATTCTAATTTCTTAACTAAATAATTGGTTACATTTCTTATTTCGCTAATTTTTCCTATTAGTAGTTTGTTAATAATTACTTGCTCATTATTGTTGGTAAGTACGTTGTTTTTTTTTGGCTTGTACTATCTCAAAATCTTGTCTGTGATCCATGTCTAGGCAGCGCCTAGGTAATCTATTGATCTTTAGGTCTGTGTTTTGGGAAACAGCCTGTTTAGGTGAATCTTTACTTGCAGGATTCCATGAGTTAGGTAGGGATACATCGGATGGGTTGTACTATTCACTTCTTTGATTGTACTATCTATACTGTTAGGTACCTCTTCATATCGCTTCATGTCTATGACGTGAACTAATTTAAGTGTCCCAGTTTGCACTTTGGCTGTTCTTGAGTTTAATGTTATAAGCTGTGAATTTGTGTTGTCGAGCAAACGCACCTCTGCACTTGCGGAAGCGATTATGACCCTAAAATAAATGTTAATTTTTAATTAGGGACTTATGAATAATTTTGCTGAATTGAGTTAAGACAGTTGTTTTCTTATTTTCTGAGACGTTTTCTTTTTTGAAGCGAGGGGTTAGCTTGGATCCAATGCGTTTGTTCTGTTTAACGTGTACTGGTTGACTAGGAGTGAAATTTTTTATTGGTTTTCTTTTTTTATTGTGACACTTAAGGTCGGCAGCTTGTTTTTGCTGTATTTTCTGAATATTCTCCTAGCATGCTTTCGGGGTCTGAAGTTACTCTTTTTCCGAAAAACGTTTCTATAGGCTTTTTCTCCGTAGTAGAGTGGACGGAAAAAAACGGTGAGTGAATTCAGTCTTCAGGCATCGCATAATTTCAATTAGAGTCGAATGGAATGGTTCGACCTGGCCGTTGACAGAGCTAGAATAGGGGGGTGTCCTGAAGATTTTAATTTTTAATTCATTTTCAATCCTAAAACTGACAAAAACGCTGCTGAAAGATTTTTTGGTGTCTATAACAACTAATTCCGGAATACCAAATGAAAACAGAATTTCCCTTAAGTCCAGACGAATGTTTTCCGCTGCTTTGGACTTGATTATTCTCACTTGAGCGTATTTAAAAATTAATCAATTGATGTAAGTACTAACTTTCCCTCTGTAGAAAATATATCCAAATGAACTATTCGGCCAGGATATTTCGGTATTGGAGTTGCCTGTAACTCAGGCTTACTAGGGTGCCTTTCATATGTTATTTATTTTCATTACAGCCCGCACATTGTTTTATTATTCTTTTAAGTTTTGTTGACATACCAGGGAAGTAAAAGTTTTTTAAAATTTGGACTTTGTTTTCTCGTTCGTCGTGGTGAGGTTATTTGTGGGTTTTTATTATAATTTTCTCTTGTTCTTTACCACTAGTTATGTCTTTGACCTGCAATCGGGTAAATCGATTTTTGTAATTGCTAAACTCAGAATGGTAGATGCCCATTATTTTATTGTCGGTTTTGAGCCATTTAATACGAATGGATTTTTTTAAAGGATTTCCTTGAGCTTCGCTTCAGTGAAGTTGGGTTCTGTAACTACATGGCGGTCAAACGTGGGAAACACAATTTGGAAGATTTGGTCGGGGGTCCGATTTTCTGGAAAAATATTTTATTCTTAAAAGTATTGATGGGAGCTTCTACAGTCTGAACTAAATTGTGAGAGCAACTATCGCTGCTGTGTTGAGTAGTGGTTAGGGCATTAATATTGGATAAATTTGAGTTTCTTGATAAGGCATCTGCCATCACATTTGTCTTTCCGGGTTTATATTTTATCTCATGATTGTAATCTTCGAGGATCGAGTGCTCTTCTGCCTTGTTCAATGTTCTTGAAATAAATGTAATTGGTCTATTTTCTTGCTCTAGTACTTCGCCTAGAGCGAAATTCGAGGCATCCGTTATTAGATTGAACAGCTTATAATTATCTGGGTAGGCTAAAATTATGTCTGGTGAAACTGAATGCTTCGGCATTAAGATCTATTGTAATTTTGGAGGACATAGTCTTTGATATGCGACCTTCTTCTCCTCTAAGCAAGGACGTCAAAGGTTTAGCAAGCTTTGCATAATTTTTAACGAACCGTCGGTAGTATCCGGAAAGACCTAGAAATGACTTCAATTCTTTTAGGGTTTTTGGGACTGCAAAATTAAGGATGGAGTCCACCTTGGCGGGGTGCATTTATCTAGCTGGACTTTCATATTGGCGTTGTTTAACGTATTGAAATTTGCTCAATATGAGCAGCATGCTGAATTTTGTCGTTGCTGAAAATAATGATGTCGTCTGTATAGAAGTAGCACGATTTGCCAATATGTTCACGGAGAATGTCATCAAGGGCGCGCTGAAAGATAGATGGTGCGTCCTTCAGCCCGAACGGCAATCTCGTGAATTCATATTTTCAATGTTTAATGGAAAATGCGGTTTTCTCAATGTCAGTTTTCTGAAGCGGTATTTGGTGGAAACCGCTTTTCAAGTCCAACACCGTTAAGAATTTGTTTCTTCCTAACTGTGCAATAACTTTACTTACAATATATCAGGAATGGGGTAACGATCAGCAATAATGATAGAATTTAGCTTTCTATAATAGATTACCATCCTGTATTGTGGTGAATTGTACGGAGATCGTGATGGTATGATTATAACATCCTCAAGTACTTTGTTACTTGCTTCTCGACTTCCGACTTTAGGGACATCGGAAAAGGGTAGTATCGAGTATAAACGGGGTCATCGGAAGAGGTTATTTTTTCAGCAACTACTTTCGTAGTGTAGGTCAATTTTTCTTCGGGTTCTGAGAATAAGTTTTGGAAATTTTTCACTATTGAATTTAACATAGCTTGCTGTTTTATTTTAATTCGAAAAGTGCCAAGGATAGTCATGAAACTATCTTTAGCGCGAATGACCGCAGATAGCTGCTTAAGGCTATCGTTGCTTAAAATCCCATTAAAGGTTTTCAGACTAGGTGGGATTAAAAATTTTAAATTTATGTTTCTTAAACCGAACAGATTTATCATGGTATGATGAGTGATTTTAACGTCACCGGCTATAGATTTAGCATAGAAAGTTTGATTGTTAATGATTGGGTTTTGCGCTAACTTAGGATTGATGTAGTTCTTGCTCGACCCGGTATCTATAAGGAATTTTAATATATCTCCACTGCTTAATTTACATTCAAAATATAGTAGCGAAAGAATCCGCTAACCTAAAAAAATGTATGTCACTGTGTTCCAGTAACTGCTCGAAAGGGTTTTGATACATTGAGTCAATTGTTGGATGTAATTGATAATTAATTTCTGGAAAATTATTCCGAGCGTGCCCTTCGTAGGCTTGCTATATAATTGTTCATTTACTTCCTGTTCATTTGAAGTGTATTATTCGGGAAAGATATGATTTCCAGTATTCTCTACCTCTGGGTTGATATGGAAATTGTGGTGTTTTGATTTTTGTGAGACTTGTTGATTATAAAATTTCGATTTATTCTTTTCGGCTGGCTGATGCTGACGGCGGTGTCCTTGTGTTGCGGCTTCTGCTTTTATAGCTGGTTGATTGGTTAATTGATTTCTTTGTTGGTTAGGATATGGGCAGTAGTTCGGAGTGTGAAATGGAAAAGTTGGGGTTTGATATATGGGCTGCTGACCACACGAAGCGTGAGGTTGGGGTAAAGAAGTGTATTGACTAGCATATGTCCTAAAAGGTGTTGGTTCATACTGTCTGTGAGTACTGATAAATGATCTTTGTTGAAACTGTAGATGTGGCCCTTAAATCTGTGGTTGTACTTGTTGTGGACGTTGAGGCTGGTGTTGGTGAGAGGGATGTTGTGGTGTTTGTGCTTGAGAATTTCTCTTAAAGCTTTGATTTTCATATTTTAAGCAGAGATAAAGAGCCTCGGGAAAATCTGCTGGCTCTCTCATACTTAATAAATCAGACAAGCTTCCGTTTAATCCACTGATAAAGGTGTCTAAAGCTTTATCCCCATATGATTGCGTCAATATAAGCATCGCATCAGGACTTCTGTCTATGCATGAAATTATGTTAATGATGAGGGTTAATTGTGCACTAACTGTTTGATAAAAAGCTTGATCTATCAAAAACTTATCAGCATAGTGCAAAGTAAGGCAATTGACAATACTATCCCAATCGAGGGGTGCATTATACGACTCAAGTGCCGCGTCGGCTTATTCTATTATTTTATTACGAACCACATTCAGGATCCCGTAGTAGTTCGGTGTGTAGTAGTAGTTGTGTGTTCGTAAATTCGGAGGACACGCTCTACAATTTTCTTCCATGAAGAAAATTCAGAGGCGTCTCTACACAAATTACGCAAGCATCAAACAATATCAGGGATTCTTTCAAAATCATCGATTTGGTTTTTGTGCTCGGGAGCAATGGTTTGCCCGACACCAGAAAAACGCTGGGCATAAGGATTTAGAATGTTTTCAATTAACTGTTTTCCCCTTTGATCTGAGACACGATTTAATATTGAAGTCACTAGTAATTCTAACTGTGGGGGAGCTCTTGCTTCTTCCACATCAGCGTTGGAACTGGTGGATTGGTAAGAAGCATTTGGATCTTGAGTTCTCGAGGGAGAGGCTTGAACGGTTGGAGGATTATGTATAATGATAGGATTTGCATGAGCCTGTGGGTCAGAAGTTTAACTTCTAGTCTGAGGCATTTTAGTGTTTGAGCAGGTAAGTATGTTATTAAGGGTTGGGTTGTTTTTATTTCGTATAATTTTAATACCTATTACCTTTACTACTTGTTACTTCAATTTCTTTGTTCACTTTTTATTTTTAAGCCATTTTTCCTTAAAAAAAAAAAACAATTTTTCTCGAATATATTTTATACACTTCGTGTTTTTTTCTTAATACGAATAGTATTACAAATTTTAAAATTTTTAATCTAATTTACAATAATACAATCTCCATTGTATCTCCGGGGATCTGGGTTGCTTGGCGGGGTGGTTTTGTCGGTGCGGCTAGCTCGTACAAGCTTCCGTTTTCTCCTACTGCACTTATGTAAGCACAGTAGGGCAACTCCGGGGCCCTAGGTTTCACTGACACAAAAAGACCGTGGGACCACAGGAATTTTTGGAATAGATCGATTTATTTTATTTTGCGAACCTATTACACTCGCTTTTTATCCCGAAACTTTCCGAGTATCACCTGTGTTTTCTTTTTTTCCTGTGGTCCCTGCTCGGGCGCCAATGAAATTAAAACTAAATTATTATTTAAAAAAAAATTTTTTCTTAGAGCTTTTGCTCCACTTTATTATTATCGACTAAATTTACTTTTCAAATTTAAAGAAAATCAAACCTCGCCTCATCAACCAAGAACGTAAAGTAAGCTGCACCAGTCAGCTTCTTTTCGTTCAAAGCACCAACGACGCAGCGTTGCAGGTGTAAAATTAATCTTCGTGTTTCTGATTTCACATTCAGCATGAAAATATTTTTGGTATTAACTTATATTATGAAAAGCAGGGCCCCCAGAATTGATCCCTGGGGCACTCCTAAAGTTGTTTCAACGCTTCTCGATGATACTCCATTAATCATTGTTCTCTGACACCTTTTATTTAAAAATGATTTAAATCATTCCAACTTTTTGCCTCTAACACCGTATCTATGAAGTTTAGACACAAGTATACTTGTGTCGATTGTTTCAAATGCCCTCTTGCTACAAGCTCCTCTTTCCAGCATATCAAAACGATATTTAGCGCTGACTTGCAGGAATTTTTTTTTACAAAATCCCGACTGGTTTTCGAGAAATAGGTTATTCGTTTCGAAATATTTCGCCAGTAGGATTTGAACAATTTTTTCCAAAACTTCCTCATACATGTGTTTTCGCATTTGTCGATTCTTTTGACTTTTTCAATGGATTCCTTCCAGGACCTAGGGACCGTTTCACTGCTTGATAATGATTCATTACTCGCTCGATTTCGGGCTCGATTATCTCCATTGCGTCTACCATCATTTTCGAGTTGATGCAGTTGAAATCTTTCTTTTGATTAACTTACCGTAGGGCCCGTTTAAACACTGTGTCTCTCATCATCATTCTCTGGGAAAACTGGGTATACGAAATGGATTGGTTAATCCATGAGACTTCTTACAAAAAACTTGTTGAATTCATTAGCGATATTCTCATTACCTTTTATGCATGTGCCGTTAAAGTAAAAATCCTTTGCCGACTGTTGTATTTTCTTTTAACTGTGTGTTATTATCGCTCTCCACATGGTTTTTTGGTGTCTAGCTCGTTTAATTTAAAGTCTAATGTTATTGTTTTTTGCACTTACTAGTTCTTCTTTATACTCATTTCATATAGCACGGTAACTTTCCCACGTAGACCCACTGTTAAATATTCTAGATTCATGATGGCATGATTACTGTTGCTGTTTTAAGCTTCTAAGTATTACATTGTACCAGTTAATGCTACTGCGGCTGATTACTTTAGTGCAGACTTGTGTTTTGGTTATTTGAACTAGTTCATTTTGCAGAATTCTTCCAATTAAATGTAGATCTTCGTTATATAACTTTATTTCATTGTGTCTAAGTTGGTTCAAGAACAATAATTTGTTGTATTTAAGAGCCTTAACTTGTTTGCCTTTTCTATTTCTACAAAAGGTTTTTTAAGTAAACGTGGATTAATAACGTCTCGTGGTCACTTATTTTAAGTTCGGGAATTGCTTTAACAACAGTTGTGCTTGGATTTGTAGCAAAGTATCTATAGGGTTTTCTAATAACGACTTTTTTTTAAATAAAAGGCAAACCAATTGAGATATTTCAAAAACTTTGTTATTGACTTGAAGTACAATCAAAACATTTATGAATGGAATTCGACTTCGTTCATATGGCCACCGCGGGCACGTTTGCAACGGTCGATTCATTGGACCCAATTTTCAACGACTCGGCCACACATTTCAGCCGAAACGGCCGCTATTTCGCGTTCAATGTTAGCTCTGAGCTCTTCCAACGTCGTCGGCGTGTTGGCATAAACCAATGACTTAACTTAGTCATACAGAAAATAGTCAAGCGGCCGTTAAATCGCTCGAACGAGGCGGCCAATCGACGGGCCCATGTCTTGAAATATCACGCTCACCATACCTACTCTTCAATAAATCGATTGTAGCGTGTGCTGTGTGGCTTGTGGCGCCATCCTGTTGAGACCACATGTCGTCCAAGTCCATATCTTCCAATTTGGGCGGAAAATAACCGGTGATCATGGCGCAATAACGCTAACCATTCACAGTAACGTAACGATCGTTATCGTCGACAAAAAATATGGCCCAATAATGCTGCCGGCATGCAAACCGCACCAAACAGTTATTTTTTGTGGATAAAGTGAAGCACATGTGGGTTTTCACCCGACCAATAATTAATTAATTGTGCACTAACTGTTTGATAAAAAGCATAATCAATCAAAAACTTATCAGCATAGTGCAAAATAAGGCAATTGACAATACTATCCCAATCGAGGAGTGCATTATACGACTCAAGTACCGCGTCGGCTTATCCTATTATTTTATTACGAACCACATTCAGGATCCCGTAGTAGTTCGGTGTGTAGTAGTAGTTGTGTGTTCGTAAATTCGGAGGACACGCTCTACAATTTTCTTCCATGAAGAAAATTCAGAGGCGTCTCTAGAAAAATTACGCAAGCATCCAACAATATCAGGGATTCTTTCAAAATCATCGATTTGGTTTCTGTGCTCGAGAGCAATGGTTTGCCCGACGCCAGAAAAACGCTGGGCATAAGGATTTAGAATGTTTTCAATTAACTGTTTTCCCCTTTGATCTGAGACACGATTTAATATTGAAGTCACTAGTAATTCTAACTGTGGGGGAGCTTTTGCTTCTTCCACATCAGCGTTGGAACTGGTGGATTGGTAAGAAGCATTTGGATCTTGAGTTCTCGAGGGAGAGGCTTGAACGGTTGGAGGATTATGTATAATGATAGGATTTGCATGAGCCTGTGGCTCAGAAGTTTAACTTCTAGTCTGAGGCATTTTAATGTTTGAGCAGGTAAGTATGTTATTAAGGGTTGGGTTATTTTTATTTCGTATAATTTTAATACCTATTACCTTTACTACTTATTACTTCAATTTCTTTGTTCACTTTTTATTTTTAAGCCATTTTTCCTTAAAAAAAAAAACAATTTTTCTCGAATATATTTTATACACTTCGTGTTTTTTTCTTAATACGAATAGTATTACAAATTTTAAAATTTTTAATCTAATTTACAATAATACAATCTCCATTGTATCTTTGGGGATCTGGGTTGCTTGGCGGGGTGGTTTGGTCGGTGCGGCTAGCTCGTACAAGCTTCCGTTTTCTCCTACTGCACTTATGTAAGCACAGTAGGGCAACTCCGGGGTCCTAAGTTTCACTGACACAAAAAGATCGTGGGACCACAGAAATTTTTGGAATAGATCGATTTATTTTATTTTGCGAACTTATTACACTCGCTTTTTATCCCGAAACTTTCCGAGTATCACCTGTGTTTTCTTTTTTTCCTGTGGTCCCTGCTCGGGCGCCAATTAAATTAAAACTAAATTTTTTTCTTAGAGCTTTTGCTCCACTTTATTATTACGACTAAATTTACTTTTCAAATTTAAAGAAAATCAAACCTCGCCTCATCAACCAAGAACGTAAAGGAAGCTGCACCAGTCAGCTTCTTTTCGTTCAAAGTACCAACGACGCAGCGTTGCAGGTGTAAAATTAATGTTCGTGTTTCTGATTTCACATTCAGCTTTTTGCTGCTGTGACAGATTTCGTGGGAGAGAACTTGCGTCTATGAGTTGTTTGTTTGTTTTGCTTGTTTAGCATGAAAATATTTTTGGTATTAACTTATATTATGAAAAGCAGGGTCCCCATAATTGATCCCTGGGGCACTCCTAAAGTTGTTTCAACGCTTCTCGATGATACTCCATTAATCATTGTTCTCTGACACCTTTTATTTAAAAATGATTTAAATCATTCCAATTTTTTGCCTCTAACACCGTATCTATGGAATTTAGACACAAGTATACTTGTGTCGATTGTTTCAAATGCCCTCTTGCTACAAGCTCCTCTTTCCAGCATATCAAAACGATATTTAGCGCTGACTTGCAGGAATGTTTTTTTATAAAATCCCGATTGGTTTTCGAGAAATAGGTTATTCGTTTCGAAATATTTCTCCAGTAGGATTTGAACAATTTTTTCCAAAACTTTCTCATACATGTGTTTTCGCATTTGTCGATTCTTTTGACTTTTTCAATGGATTCCTACCAGGACCTAGGGACCGTTTCACTGCTTGATAATGATTCATTACTCGCTCGATTTCGGGCTCGGTTATCTCTATTGCGTCTACCATCATTTTCGAGTTGATGCAGTTGAAATCTTTCTTTTGATTAACTTACCGTAGGGCCCGTTTAATGCTATATTCGTTTGTGGGTTCGAATGGAAACACTGTGTCTCTCATCATCATTCTCTGGGAAAACTGGGTATACGAAATGGATCGGTTAATATCCATGAGACTTCTTACAAAAACTTGTTGAATTCATTAGCGATATTCTCATTACCTTTTATGCATGTGCCGTTATAGTAAACATCCTTTGGCGACTGTCGTATTTTCTTTTAACTGTGTGATATTATCGCTCTCCACATGGTTTTTTGGTGTCGAGCTCGCTTAATTTGAAGTCTAATGTTATTGTTTTTTGCACTTACTAGTTCTTCTTTATACTCATTTCGTATAGCACGGTAACTTTCCCACGTAGACCCACTGTTAAATATTCTAAATGTTGCAGACTTGTGTTTTGGTTATTTGAACTAGTTTATTTTGCAGAATTCTTCCAATTAAATGTAGATCTTCGCTATATAACTTTATTTCACTGTGTCTAAGTTGGTTCAAGAACAATGATTTGTTGTATTTAAGAGCCTTAACTTGTTTGCCTTTTCTATTTCTACAAAAGGTTTTTTAAGTAAACGTGGATTAATAACGTCTCGTGGTCACTTATTTTGAGTTCGGGAATTGCTTTAACAACAGTTGTGCTTGGATTTGTAGCAAAGTATCTATAGGGTTTTCTAATAACGACTTGACAACTTTTTTTTTAAATAAAAGGCAAACCAATTGAGATATTTCAAAAACTTTATTATTGGCTTGAAGTACAATCAAAACATTTATGAATGGAACTCGACTTCGTTCATATGGCTACCGCGGGCACGTTTGCAGCGGTCGATTCATTGGATCCAATTTTCAACGACTCGGCCACACATTTCAGCCGAAACGGCCGCTATTTTGCGTTCAATGTTGGCTCTGAGCTCTTCCAACGTCGTCGGCGTGTTGGCATAAACAAATGACTTAACTTAGTCGCACAGAAAATAGTCAAGCGGCCGTTAAATTGCTCGAACGAGGCGGTCAATCGACGTTCCCATGTCTTGAGATATCACGCTCACCATACTTACTCTTCAATAAATCGATTGTAGCGCCATCGATGTAGCACCATCCTGTTGAGACCACATGTCGTCCAAGTCCATATCTTCCAATTTAGGCGGAAAATAACCGGTGATCATGGCGCGATAACGCTACCCATTCACAGTAACGTAACGATCGTTTTCGTCGACAAAAAATATGGCCCAATAATGCTGCCGGCATGCAAACCGCACCAAACAGTTATCTTTTGTGGATAAAGTGAAGTACATGTGGGTTTTCACCCGACCAATAACGCATATTTTGTTTATTGACGAACCCATTGAGCCAAAATTGAGCTTCGTCACTGAAGATGATTTAACGATGAAATTCATTATCTTGGCGCATCTTCTCCAGAACCCAATCGGAGAACGTACGTCGCTTCGAATGGTCCATCGGCTTCAATTTTTGAGTCAACTTGATCTTGTATGGGTGTAAACCAAGATCCTTACGCAAAATACGCCGTAATGTGGTCTGAGCCATGCCCAATTCTTGAGAACGCCGTGGAATTTACTGATTTGGATAGTTTGCTACGGACGTCTGAACGGCAGCGATATTTTCGACACTTCGACCAACCCGTTGTCTCACTGACACGGCAACATCACACAACGAATATGTAGACTCAAATTTTTGCACTAAAGTTGTTATTGCCTGTCCGAAATTGGAGTTAACGCTCTTAAAGTTGCAGTCACCGACTCCGAATATCTGTAGATATTCGTATTCTGTAGATTTCATTCATTCCTACGAAAAGCATGCTGTTATCACATGCACACATTATTATTCACCTGCAACGGATACACATACTGAAACTAGATCTCAACCTAAAGGATATGCTGACGCTGCGTCTGTACCATCCGTTGCAATAGGTTATAAATATTTCATGTTACAAAAATTGTAGTTAGTTTTAAGTTGACTCTAAAAGAGAAATAAAGAAGTTTTTTTTTAATAAAATTAATTAATAATTATTTAACTTATATACATATTCAAACTTAACCTAATGTGTAATATTAATAATTAATATTTACTGCATTCAATAGAAGTTTTTATATATGTGGAAAAGTGCATCTTATAAAGGGTGATTCATCATAAGGTTTGGTTTACAATGTACAATAAACCACAAAAATTTGAAAGTGAACTCAAAATTTTTATTATCGGTTAATGGAATAAATTATTTTTGAAAATAATATCATGTAAATGTTGACCACGACTATGTCTTGAATTTTGTACGCTTTTCGGCCGAGATCCTCACGTTAAATACGCCAAGTTGTCAAATACGCCAAGCCAAGCTGCTCAGGAAGACAACGAATCGATTCGTCACGGTCATCACGTATACTCTCAGCTACAGTTGCTACGTAGCTGCTGTGGACTCAGCTAGGACTCAAATTTGCGAATGGTATTGGCAATAGTGGTTTCAGTAGGTCGATTATGCGGTTATGACGATTAATCACCCCTTATAATTAGCTGTTAATTACTTGAATCTTTTAAAGTTAATTTCGTTTATCAAGTTTAATGGTAGTGAGTTAAAAAGTTGGCAACCTTTAGATAGCATACTCAATGTTCGATATTTCTTCCCTTAACATTTCTAATTTAAATTCTATTTGTAATAGATATTCATACTTATCTTGTTCTTTGGATTCTAATTTCTTAACTAAATAATTGGTTACATTTCTTATTTCGCTAATTTTTCCTATTAGTAGTTTGTTAATAATTACTTGCTCATTATTGTTGGTAAGTACGTTGTTTTTTTTTTTTGGCTTGTACTATCTCAAAATATTGTCTGTGATCCATGTCCAGGCAGCGCCTAGGTAATCTATTGATCTTTAGGTTTGTGTTTTGGGAAACAGCCTGTTTAGGTGAATCTTTACTTGCAGGATTCCATGAGTTAGGTAGGGATACATCGGATGGGTTGTACTATTCACTTCTTTGATTGTACTATCTATACTGTTAGGTACCTCTTCATATCGCTTCATGTCTATGACGTGAACTAATTTAAGTGTCCCAGTTTGCACTTTGGCTGTTCTTGAGTTTAATGTTATAAGCTGTGAATTTGTGTAGTCGAGCAAACGCACCTCTGCACTTGCGGAAGCGATTATGAGCCTAAAATAAATGTTAATTTTTAATTAGGGACTTATGAATAATTTCGCTGGATTGAGTTAAGATAGTTGTTTTCTTATTTTCTGAGACGTTTTCTTTTTTGAAGCGAGGGGTTAGCTTGGATCCAATGGGTTTGTTCTGTTTAACGTGTACTGGTTGACCAGGAGTGAAATTTTTTATTGGTTTTCTTTTTTTATTGTGACACTTAAGGTCGGCAGCTTGTTTTTGCTGTATTTTCTGAAGTTACTCTTTTTCCGAAAAACGTTTCTATAGGCTTTTTCTCCGTAGTGGAGTGGACGGAAAAAAAACGGTGAGTAAATTCAGTCTTCAGGCATCGCATTATTTCAATTAGAGTCGAATGGAATGGTTCGACCTGGCCGTTGACAGAGCTAGAATAGGGGGGTGTCCTGAAGACTTTAATTTTTAATTCATTTTCAATCCTAAAACTGACAGAAACGCTGCTGAAAGATTTTTTGGTGTCTATAACAACTAATTCCGGAATACCAAATGAAAACAGAATTTCCCTTAAGTCCAGACGAATGTTTTCCGCTGCTTTGGACTTGATTATTCTCACTTGAGCGTATTTAGAAAATTAATCAATTGATGTAAGTACTAACTTTCCCTCTGTAGAAAATTTATCCAAATGAACTATTCGGCCAGGATATTTCGGTATTGGAGTTGCCTGTAACTCAGGCTTACTAGGGTGCCTTTCATATGTTATTTATTTTCATTATTTTTTCGTCGGTTTTGAGCCATTTAATACGAATGGATTTTTTTAAAGGATTTCCTTGAGTTTCGCTTCAGTGAAGTTGGGTTCTGTATCTACATGGCGGTAAAACGTGGGAAACACAATTTGGAAGATTTGGTCGGGGGTCCGATTTTCTGGAAAAATATTTTATTCTTAAAAGTATTGATGGGAGCTTCTACAGTCTGAACTAAATTGTGAGAGCAACTATCGCTGCTGTGTTGAGTAGTGGTTAGGGCATTAATATTGGATAAATTTGAGTTTCTTGATAAGGCATCTGCCATCACATTTGTCTTTCCGGGTTTATATTTTATCTCATGATTGTAATCTTCGAGGATCGAGTGCTCTTCTGCCTTGTTCAATGTTCTTGAAATAAATGTAATTGGTCTATTTTCTTGCTCTAGTACTTCGCGGCTTATTATTATCTGGGTAGGCTAAAATTATGTCTGGTGAAACTGAATGCTTCGGCATTAAGATCTATTGTAATTTTAAAGGACATAGTCTTTGATATGCGACCTTCTTCTCCTCTAAGCAAGGACGTCAAGGGTTTAGCAAGCTTTGCATAATTTTTAACGAACCGTCGGTAGTATCCGGAAATACCTAGAAATGACTTCAATTCTTTTAGAGTTCTTGGGACTGCAAAATTAAGGATGGAGTCCACCTTGGCGGGGTGCATTTATCTAGCTGGACTTTCATATTGGCGTTGTTTAACGTATTGAAATTTGCTCAATATGAGCAGCATGCTGAATTTCGTCGTTGCTGAAAATAATGATGTCGTCTATATAGAAGTAGCACGATTTGCCAATATGTTCACGGAGAATGTCATCAAGGGCGCGCTGAAAGATAGTTGGTGCGTCCTTCAGCCCGAACGGCAATCTCGTGAATTCATATTTTCCATGATTAATGGAAAATGCGGTTTTCTCAGTGTCAGTTTTCTGAAGCGGGATTTGGTGGAAACCGCTTTTCAAGTCCAACACCGTTAAGAATTTGTTTCTTCCTAACTGTGCAATAACTTTACTTACAATATATCAGGAATGGGGTAACGATCAGCAATAATGATAGAATTTAGCTTTCTATAATAAAATACCATCCTGTATTGTGGTGAATTGTACGGAGATCGTGATGGTATGATTATACCATCCTCAAGTATTTTGTTACTTGCTTCTCGACTTCCGACTTTAGGGACATCGGAAAGGGGTAGTATCGAGTATGAACGGGGTCATCGGAGGAGGTTCTTTTTTCAGCAACTACTTTCGTAGTGTAGGTCAATTTTTCTTCGGGTTCGGAGAATAAGTTTTGGAAATTTTTCAATATTGAATTTAACATGGCTTGCTGTTTTATTTTAATTCGAAAAGTGCCAAGGATAGTCAAGAAACTATCTTTAGCGCGAATGACCGCAGATAGCTGCTTAAGGCTATCATTGCCTAAAATCACATAAAAGGTTTTCAGACTAGGTGGGATAAAAAATTTTAAATTTATGTTTCTTAAACCGAACAGATTTATCATGGTATGATGAGTGATTTTAACGTCACCGGCTATAGATTTAGCATAGAAAGTTTGATTGTTAATGATTGGGTTTTGCGCTAGGATTGATGTAGTTCTTGCTCGACCCGGTATCTATAAGGAATTTTAGTATATCTTCACTACTTAATTTACATTCAAAATATAGTAGCGAAAGAATCCGCTAACCTAAAAAAATGTATGTCACTGTGTTCCAGTAACTGCTCGGAAGGGTTTTGATACATTGAGTCAATTGTTGGATGTAATTGATAATTAATTTCTGGAAAATTATTCCGAGCGTGCTCTTCGTAGGTTTGCTATATAATTGTTCATTTACTTCCTGTTCATTTGAAGTGTATTATTCGGGAAAGATATGATTTCCAGTATTCTCTACCTCTGGGTTGATATGGAAATTGTGGTGTTTTGATTTTTGTGAGACTTGTTGATTACAAAATTTCGATTTATTCTTTTCGGCTGGCTGATGCTGACGGCGGTGTCCTTGTGTTGCGGCTTCTGCTTTTATAGCTGGTTGATTGGTCAATTGATTTTTTTGTTGGTTAGGATATGGGCAGTAGTTCGGAGTGTGAAATGGAAAAGTTGGGGTTTGATATATGGGCTGCTGACCACACGAAGCGTGAGGTTGGGTCAGAGAAGTGTATTGACTAGCATATGTCCTAAAAGGTGTTGATTCATACTGTCTGTGAGTACTGATAAATGATCTTTGTTGAAACTGTAGATGTGGCCCTTAAATCTGTGGTTGTACTTGTTGTGGACGTTGAGGCTGGTGTTGGTGAGAGGGATGTTGTGGTGTTTGTGCTTGAGAATTTCTCTTAAAGCTTTGATTTTCATATTTTAAGCAGAGATAAAGAGCCTCGGGAAAATCTGCTGGCTCTCTCATACTTAATAAATCAGACAAGCTTCCGTTTAATCCACTGATAAAGGTGTCTAACGCTTTATCCCCATATGATTGCGTCAATATAAGCATCGCATCAGGACTTATGTCTATGCATGAAATTATGTTAATGATGAGGGTTAATTGTGCACTAACTGTTTGATAAAAAGCTTGATCAATCAAAAACTTATCAGCATAGTGCAAAGTAAGGCAATTGACAATACTATCCCAATCGAGGGGTGCATTATACGACTCAAGTGCCGCGTCGGCTTATCCTATTATTTTATTACGAACCACATTCAGGATCCCGTACTACTTCGGTGTTCCTTTTGTGTGTTCGTAAATTCGGAGGACACGCTCTACAATTTTCTTCCCTGAAGAAAATTCAGAGGAGTCTCTAGAAAAATTACGCAAGCATCAAACAATATCAGGGATTCTTTCAAAATCATCGATTTGATTTCTGTGCTCGGGAGCAATGGTTTGCCCGACGCCAGAAAAACGCTGGGCATAAGGATTTAGAATGTTTTCAATTAACTGTTTTCCCCTTTGAGACACGATTTAATATTGAAGTCACTAGTAATTCTAACTGTGGGGGAGCTCTTGCTTCTTCCACATCAGCGTTGGAACTGGTGGATTGGTAAGAAGCATTTGGATCTTGAGTTCTCGAGGGAGAGGCTTGAACGGTTGGAGGATCATGTATAATGATAGGATTTGCATGAGCCTGTGGGTCAGAAGTTTAACTTCTAGTCTGAGGCATTTTAGTGTTTGAGCAGGTAAGTATGTTATTAAGGGTTGGGTTATTTTTATTTCGTATAATTTTAATACCTATTACCTTTACTACTTATTACTTCAATTTCTTTGTTCACTTTTTATTTTTAAGCCATTTTTCCTTAAAAAAAAAAAACAATTTTTCTCGAATATATTTTATACACTTCGTGTTTTTTTCTTAATACGAATAGTATTACAAATTTTAAAATTTTTAATCTAATTTACAATAATACAATCTCCATTGTATCTCCGGGGATCTGGGTTGCTTGGCGGGGTGGTTTGGTCGGTGCTGCTAGCTCGTACAAGCTTCCGTTTTCTCCTACTGCACTTATGTAAGCACAGAAGGGCAACTCCGGGGTCCTAAGTTTCACTGACACAAAAAGATCGTGGGACCACAGAAATTTTTGGAATAGATCGATTTATTTTATTTTGCGAACTTATTACACTCGCTTTTTATCCCGAAACTTTCCGAGTATCACCTGTGTTTTCTTTTTTTCCTGTGGTCCCTGATCGGGCGCCAATTAAATTAAAACTAAATTTTTTTCTTAGAGCTTTTGCTCCACTTTATTATTACGACTAAATTCACTTTTCAAATTTAAAGAAAATCAAACCTCGCCTCATCAACCAAGAACGTAAAGGAAGCTGCACCAGTCAGCTTCTTTTCGTTCAAAGTACCAACGACGCAGCGTTGCAGGTGTAAAATTAATCTTCGTGTTTCTGATTTCACATTCAGCTTTTTGCTGCTGTGACAGATTTCGTGGGAGTTGTTTGTTTGTTTTGCTTGTTAAGCATGAAAATATTTTTGGTATTAACTTATATTATGAAAAGCAGGGCCCCCAGAATTGATTTCTGGGGCACTCCTAAAGTTGTTTCAATGCTTCTCGATGATAATCCATTAATCATTGTTCTCCGACACCTTTTATTTAAAAATGATTTAAATCATTCCAACTTTTTGCCTCTAACACCGTATCTATGAAGTTTAGACACAAGTATACTTGTGTCGATTGTTTCAAATGCCCTCTTGCTACAAGCTCCACTTTCCAGCATATCAAAACGATATTTAGCGCTGAAGTGCAGGAACGTTTTTTTTTTTACAAAATTCCGATTGGTTTTCGAGAAATAGGTTATTCGTTTCGAAATATTTCTCCAGTAGGATTTGAATAATTTTTTCCAAAACTTTCTCATACATGTGTTTTCGCATTTGTCGATTCTTTTGACTTTTTCAATGGATTCCTACCAGGACCTAGGGACCGTTTCACTGCTTGATAATGATTCATTACTCGCTCGATTTCGGGCTCGGTTATCTCCATTGCGTCTACCATCATTTTCGAGTTGATGCAGTTGAAATCTTTCTTTTGATTAACTTACCGTAGGGCCCGTTTAATGCTATGTTCGTTTGTGAGTTCGAATGGAAACACTGTGTCTCTCATCATCATTCTCTGGGAAAACTGGGTATACGAAATGGATTGGTTAATATCCATGAGACTTCTTACAAAAAACTTGTTGAATTCATTAGCGATATTCTCATTACCTTTTATGCATGTGCCGTTAAACAAAACATCCTTTGGCGACTGTCGTGTTTTCTTTTAACTGTGTGTTATTATCGCTCTCCACATGGTTTTTTGGTGTCTAGCTCGCTTAATTTGAAGTCTAATGTTATTGTTTTTTGCACTTACTAGTTCTTCTTTATACTCATTTCGTATAGCACGGTAACTTTCCCACGTAGACTCACTGTTAAATATTCTAAATTCATGATGGCATGATTACTGTTGCTGTTTTAAGCTTCTAAGTATTACATTGTACCAGTTAATGTTACTGCGGCTGATTACTTTAGTGCAGACTTGTGTTTTGGTTATTTGAACTAGTTCATTTTGCAGAATTCTTCCAATTAAATGTAGATCTTCGCTATATAACTTTATTTCACTGTGTCTAAGTTGGTTCAAGAACAATGATTTGTTGTATTTAAGAGCCTTAACTTGTTTGCCTTTTTTATTTCTACAAAAGGTTTTTTAAGTAAACGTGGATTAATAACGTCTCGTGGTCACTTATTTTGAGTTCGGGAATTGCTTTAACAACAGTTATGCTTGGATTTGTAGCAAAGTATCTATAGGGTTTTCTAATAACGACTTGACAACTTTTTTTTTAAATAAAAGGCAAACCAATTGAGTTATTTCAAAAACTTTATTATTGGCTTGAAGTACAATCAAAACATTTATGAATGGAACTCGACTTCGTTCATATGGCCACCGCGGGCACGTTTGCAGCGGTCGATTCATTGGACCCAATTTTCAACGACTCGGCCACACATTTCAGCCGAAACGGCCGCTATTTCGCGTTCAATGTTGGCTCTGAGTTCTTCCAACGTCGTCGGCGTGTTGGCATAAACCAATGACTTAACGTAGTCCCACAGAAAATAGTCGAGCGGCGTTAAATCGCTCGAACGAGGCGGCCAATCGACTGGCCCATGTCTTGAGATATCACGCTCACCATACTTACTCTTAAATAAACCGATTGTAGCGTGTGTTGTGTGGCTTGTGGCACCATCCTGTTGAAACCACATGTCGTCCAAGTCTATATCTTCCAATTCGGGCCAAAAATAACCGGTGATCAAGCGATATTTTCGACACTTCGGCCAACCCGTTGTCTCACTGACACGGCAACATCACACAACGAATATGTAGAATCAAATGTTTGCACTAAATTTGTTATTGCCTGTCTACTAAGGCGAGAATTACAACCGAAAATTGGGGTTAACGCTTTTAAAATTGCAGTCACCGACTCCGAATATCTGTAGAAAATTTTTGTAATATGCTGACTCGTTAGTGTACTTTACCATGATGAAAATGTTGAGTTTACTGAATAAATTGACAGTGACAGTTTGATGATTAGTGAAAGAGTGCGTTCCAAAATAAATTCAAAGTTGTCAAGTCCCTATTGGAAAACCCTATATAAGCGTTTGTGTAGTGTTTGTCACCCTTGTCGGCTCAGTCACAACTTGTTCACAAAGATTTTCAATTTCGATTGTGTTTTTTAATTCCCTTTTATAGAAGTTCGATTCATTAAGCCAATCAATACATATTTATATCACCTGCTAGTATAAATTTCTGGTCTGAAAGAACAAGCTCCTCTAACAGGACGTGTTTAAGCGTCACACAAAACTCACTTAGATGAACTGAGTGACCGATATATTCCAGCCACATGTATTGACTGGTTATTGTGCGTGATTTTTACTACGAGCAATGTGGTAGACTTCAAAATTCTTTCTGATGTAAATGCACAGGTCAACTGTGTGTCTTGACTCGTTATTACATCGAATAGGGGAGTGATATTTCTCCAACAAAATCTTATTGTTACCATTTTCAGGAGTTATGTGTGTTTTAGACAATATAATAAAGTCTAATTTTTTCCCAATGAAGTTTTGTTCTACCTCTATTAAGTTGCCTTTTAGCCCTTAAATATTGCAATAAGAACCTGTAATTTTGTTTGGTTACTAAACCTCAAATTAATTTTTTTCGGATTGTAGAAGCTTTTTATATACCGCGCAGTTAATGTCGCGACTGTCTCCGCATTTTGCGCATTTGGTTTTATTTTTGCATATTTTTGCGCTATGATGAAATCCACAGCAGTTGTAATACCTAAACACATCAAAATGTTCAAATACCCTGCACTTTTCCCATCCTAAATTGATTCTCCGATTTTTTAATACATATTTGTGATCGCAGTCCTCTAGCTCAATATTTGCATAATATGCCTCTCTGTTTTTGTTTTTGAAGTCTTTTACGCATTTTACCGCTCCAGCGATGTTGTTTTACTTTTTTTACTGCTTCTTCTAATTCTTCTTTACTCCACCTTTCACTTATGGTATGTCCATTATCATTAGTTTTGGAAGTTTCTTACTAAAAATTTTAACATCATGCTTTTCACCTAACTTTTGCCTTACCTCTGCTTTTATTTTTTGCACTATTTCTTTTCCTCTGCGATTGATTGTCATTGCGCCCTCTCTTCTATCAGACACACTTTTTTTTCTTTGTTTTCGCATTTTTTTGTTTACTTTTAGGCTTTCGTTTACACTATTTACGACTATTTGATTATTGATTGCCATCTCCTTCACGCTATTACTAATTAGTTAGCTATGCTCCTGAAATGATTCAGCGAATTCTCTAATTTTTTGCACTTCTTTCACACCTTTTTTGCATGTTTCTTGGGCTTTTAATGTAGATTTCAGCAACTTGTTGTACCTTCCTTCAATCGCTTCCAGAAATGTTTTTATTTCCGTTTCGTTTTTTTAAGCGATTCTTCAAATTCCCCTTCGTACTCTTTTAAGTGGATTCCATTCGATTTTACTTGCTCTTGTATGTCTTTTAGTTCTAGGCCTTTGTATTGACAATGTTTCTGCTGTACATTTTCAACCCGCTACATTTTACTGCATTGTGAATAACTTTACCACATACTCGCGCACAGCTAATCCCAGTCTCACTGCGAATTGCAATTTTGCATTTAGCGCAGTCCTGCATAATGTTAAAAATACTTGACAAATCGATGAACAACCACACTCCACGTTTTATCGACTTGTTTGCTTCCTTTTTTTTTGGTTTTAGTTAAGTTTAAAATTTGAAGTTTCAGTATGCCGACTATCTCGTTCCAAACTCACTCATTCACTGATTGAGTTTACTTTATTGAAAGAATGAAAATATTGTGCAAAACAACACTGAACAGTGGTAATTTAATACCTTTGCTATACATGTACTCATATATTCCTTTGGTTTGATAAAGTGAAGCCAAATTGAGCTGGAAGACCTCGATAGACAAATACGGGTAGTGATGGCACTCCAAGGATTTCATCACCCGAAATCGGTGATCGAGAGAACAAACAAATAGGAAAATTGAAGCAGTATTTTATGGAGAGTCAAACAAATAATTACCCGAATGGACGAAGATTATACCCGCTAAAGCTAGGAGAGTCAGATTATCAGCCGCAAATTTAGTCGTTAGATCAACGGATCGAGCAATGGAAGGCCAAAGCTATTCATGGAAGGTATCTTTACCAGCTGAATTCAATTGAAATAGATGCTCAATGCTGGCAAATCATGAATACCTTAAACGCCACAACGATGTTGCTGAGATTGTTTATCAGGAACTCGCCTTGAGGACGAAACTTGTGAGCTGCAAGAAACTATACTACCAGTACCAAGCTGATGAAGTTCTTTCCAGTAAAAATTTTAAAGTTTATTGGGATCGTCAAATGAGTACGGACCACACAATAATTGCGAATCGCCCGAACATTGTGTGGATAGACAAAACGAATAGGTCTGGATTCATAATAGATACAACGGTATCATAAGCATCAAACATGAGTCGAACATTTCGAGAAAATATATCAAAATATGCTGATGTAGCTCATGTAATAAAGCAACGCGAAAGACTGAGAATTATACGAATTGTGCCAATTGTTGTATCCAGTATAGGAATGATTAAAAAAAAATTAGTTGAAGAACTTAATAAAGTGCATTGCAACCATATTTTGCACGAAGTCTCAAAATCGGTCATTCTCACTATTTTTTATAATTTTTTATTTAGTCAATATATGAAATTTAAGGTTCATTATTACATTTTTATATCAAGCTTGACTTTTGACTCTAAAAGGTTTTCAAAGACTTTTATGACCTCTGCTGGGTTTCGGAATATCTTTTGCGACAAAATGACTCCAAACTGCGGGAAAATTGCAGGGTACTTTTCAGCCAATTTCGTATGCACTATGTCGATTTCCTCACAATATTTAACTGCACTTATCGTTCCCACTGGTTGAAGAAATGATAAGTGAATTAGTGCTTTCGATGTCCACCAGATTGTTATTATTATTTTTTCTTTTTTTTGATCCAATTTTTTACGGTTGTCGTACAATGCTGACTTATTGTCTTGGGAGATACTTCCATGTTCTCTGCAATGTCAATGGTAAACAAGTTGATTTATAAATAAACAAAGTTTGAATTAAGCGCTTGTGTGAGGTAAGAATATTCTAATGCACATAGAACATGTAGTGAATACTCTTTAGAATAAAATAAAAGTATTTTAATTTAATTGTAAATAGAGAAATGACAGCAGACAATTCAAAAAATTATGAATAGCGATAGAAAATACTATGCCTACATTTATCGATAATGAGTTTAGAGCGGGTCAACTAACAAGAAGTTTTATTTTTAATTTCACACTTTTGTTAAACTGTCAACATTTTACTGCAATGACTTTTGATAAATAAAATCTAGGAGTTTATTACATATGGATCGATACATACTCGCACAATGTGCTGAAAGACTGACAATTTACAACAAAACGCTGAAAATATTACGAAAACCTTTCATAAAGTTTGTATTGCTTTTGTTCATATTTGGTGTACCTTCACGCACAGTTGTAGCAATTTAATTAATATATTTGAACGCCTCGGACAGGTTAGAAACGTGTGCAACCGGCAATGCCAGCTAAAAATATCACCACCGTAGAAGGGAGTGTGACTGAAAAACAAGGTGAGTCCATTTCGAGACTATTAAAGGAATTGGACCTATCCGCAACCACTTTGCATTGCATTTTGCATAAAGATCTTGGCCTATATGCTATAAGATCCAGTTGACACAAGAATTGAAGCCAACAGACCACGTACAACGCCGTACCTTCGTTAAATGCGTGCTAGAAAAGAATGAACAAGATCATGATTTTTTATATAAAATTGTGATGGGGCTTATTTTCATTTGTCCGGGTACGTAAACAAACAAAACCGCCCAGTCTGGAGCTCCGAAATAGTGAGAGAAATAGTGTAACGACCACTCCATCGGAGTAACGGTGTTATTTTTAGGTTGGTAGTGCCATTGGGGCATATTTTTGCGAAAATGATGTTCCTGCAACCATTATGTTACCGCAGGCTGTTGACTGACATTGTTTTTGCCCAAAATTTATGTTATGGATGTGGACGATATTTATTTCCAGCAAGACAGTGCCAGATGCCACACAGCGGGTGAAATCTCTATTATTAGCAATCATAGCAAAATCGTAAATGTGTGTAAATGTGTATGTAGTGTAATTATACCTATATACATATACATATATAGAGTTCTTATGAATACATCCCTTTAAGGCTTTTAAGACAATCTGTTCGAATGTCAACAATGTGTTATACAACATCAAACTTATAAAAGTAAGGAAACAGCTTACCATCTCTCTCTCTGACTTCACCGATTGATCAATTCAAAACTTCATAATTGTTAACAAACTAACTGAGGTGGATCACTTAAACTCTTTGTTTTTGCAAGCATTTGAATTATTTTAAATTATCTAAATTATTGTATCTCACCAACTAATCAAATCTTCTGAATTATCTAAACTATAATACCATATTTTGCTAACTAATTAATTATATTATATCTTGAATTATTTAATAGTATTCTAAACAGTGAAAGAACTGTTTTGTGAAAATATACTGTTCGACTCTCCACATGTATACGCGGTGGAGTTTATATTTTCAGACTGGTTTTGTTTCGATGTTGTTTTCGTTCAACTATCATTCAATTCATATATTATTTGAACATGAATATTTGCCTGTAGCCGTTTTATATTGGTCTCACCTTAATGAATTTTCAAACGAAAATACACAAAAAATACAGAAACTTAGTTTTTAAAAAAAAAAAAAAAAAACAAGTGAAGACACAACTTTTTACTAAATTTTTTACATTGTACTCTGACTTCTCTATATATATAAATTATTGTAGAGTAGAGTCTCTGGAAGGGCGTCGTCATATTTTGAATAGCCGCTTATAGTATAGTGAAAGATCCGGCGAGTATGGTGAGTGATTGGTCACAGAAATGGGCTACAAATAACGACGAATATTTATAAGCATTATCGTGAAGCAAGAAGCATGCTATACAGTACCGATAGATTGACCCGTTTCTGTTTTTGAAAAGTTGATCAAGTACACATTCATAAAATACTGCCTTGACTGTTTAATCGGAAGACAGAGCGAATGGAAAGCGTCGGTAATGGAAATAAAGAAGTCAATTTTTTGAACGACTTCCAACGACTGGCAAGCGTTTTTAAGTCGTGAATACTATTTATTTTAATAATATAATAATAATGATAAGTTTAGTTATAATAAATTTGAAAATAAGTTCCCAAATTACAAATGCGAGTAGACTTCCGCATTCAGGATACGGGAGAGGAAGAGTCAGCGGAGGATACTACGTTGGATTTAAAAGAGATATCATCGACTGTAAATTTAAAGTTGTGAACAACGGTATATATGTTTGCTTCAAATTTGGCCATAAAAAATTCTGTATAATAATATCATCGTACCTAAACTTCAATCAATGGCAAAGGGTTTTTAGGAAGTTATACGAAATGAGAACTGGTCCTTCTGATAGGAGATCGGAACGTAAGAGTGGAAAAAGAAGGAGGTAAATGATACAGAATAACAGGAGTAAGTTAACAATCTAAAGATCAAATTTATAATTAAAATAGTACCAAGTTTCTGGAATTTTGTGATTCGTTTAGAATAAGAGTGTTGAATGGTACAAGTTTGAGAGACAAATATGGAAAGTTCACATTTGTGGGAGGTTTGGGAACGTCTGTTAACGACTATTGTCTGTCAGGTGTAGAATGGAACACCCTTATAACAAATTTTGAAGTGACGTAAATTCCATATTTAGATAACCTCTTAATTGTTGTTAGCTTTGAGCTAATGGTAATGGATAATTTAGGTGCAAGAACAATGAATCTCCTACTAAGCTTCAGTAGTGGAAAAATTGTAAAGCATCATCCTATAGAAGAAAATTGGATGATAAATTACAAACCCAACAGTATGTGCACTTCAACAGAATTGAAAAGAATTCAATAAAGGAAGTCTTCCCTATCATCAGCCAATCTAAGAATAATAAAAAACAATACAAAGAACCATAATGAATGCAGGAAGGTAAGGCGACTATCATTCTATTACTATTTAAGGAAGATACAAAGAAGGTTTCATATATAAAAGAATGAGAATTTACAATAAATCAGATGCTCGGGGACTAACGCGAGTTCTGGAAAATGGCGAAAAAAGTAAATTGTAGAAGATATGTCAAAGACACAGAACTAAGCCAAACCATCCTTCATATCAGTCGAATTCTACAAATATGGCACACAAATCTTACCTACTTATTCAAAAATATTTTGAAAAGTGGGAAAATACCGTAGCGTTTCGAGGAAGCCCTGAATTTTCCCATTTATAAAAGAGGTCTTAGATTTTTTTTTATAATCCCGCGCGCACCAAGGGCATATGAATTCCCTTTTACTGGCTTTTCTCCAGTGCACGGGCGGGTGGTATAGGATTTTAAAACTCAGGTGTATTAGGTTTCGTTATTTTTCCCAGAGGTGGTTGTCAAACTGGAGCTAGTGCATCCTCAACCAGTGGGTCTTAGTACGTACTAGTTGTTAGTTCGTTGCATTTAACAACCGCAACCAGTCCAACATCAGTGTAGCTGAAGATATATCAAGCGGGCTTCTGATCAGATCACTCTACTGTTGATCACGTATTTGTTTTAAATAATATTGAGGAATAGGAAACTGTAAGTTTGAATTTTTTACCTGGAGGTATAGAGTATGCAGGTGTGCTGGTTAAAGCTCTACTTTTTGCGGATGAGGTAGTGTTGTCAGCGTACTCACCTGAATCCCTACGGCTTACAATAAACTTATTAGCTTTATCAGAGTGGTTTCGATCGAGGTCAAGATTGAGACAAGGTTGTGCTTTGAGCTCTAGTCTTTTTGCACTCTTAATTGAGGATATTGTGGATTTTTTACCTGTGGATGTAGAGTATGCAGGTCTGCTGGTTAAAGATCTACTTTTTGCAGATGAGGTAGTGTTGTTAGCGTGCTCACCTGAATTCATACGGCTTACAATATACAGACTCTTCGAATAAAATCTGGTGCTGAACCTTAATAAGTCTCAAATAATGATATTCAAAAGAGGTGAAGATGCAAATGAAAAATCACACTTTAATGTTGAAATTATTCCAGTTGTGAAACAATACAAGTACCTCAGAGTTTGTTATACGAAGAATCTCAATATGAAGAGGTATTTAAAAAAAAAAATAAAAAATTGTTGAAGTCAAAAGCAGCCGTCAATACTGCTTGGAGAAACTGTTTCACCATCAAATGTTTTGCCCGTAGCTGGAAATATATAGTTTTTATTGCTGCTTTTTCTACTACGCTGCTAAATTATGGAGAGGAAAACAATATGAAAAAACTGCATTTCATCTTCCACAGAATACGCCAAACTACATGATCGTGTTGGAGACAGAGTTACCACCACTCTTTGCTAAAACTATAAAATTATTAGTGGGGTAAGTGGTTAAAATAAAAGATATCAAAAATGTTTGTTTTTTGTTTTTAATTTTTATATTAAAAAAATTAGAAATTTTTCAAAGTACTCATACTAAATATCCTTAACCGTTTTACAAATAATACGAAGTAGGAAGGGTTGGTACACTGGAACTAACTTTTGGTTGTGGAATGAAGTGTCGAGGATATTCCAACCTGGAAGACCAAACTTTATCAGTTAATCGCGCGTGTGGATGAGCAATCCAGAGAAGAGTTCCGAGCCAGTTTTGTCACAACTTAGAGCACAATAACTATTTTCGTGATGAGCTCACCATAAGGAAAATGGCGACGATATTCAGCATTCAGCTCCTTAAGTTAATATATATACCCCACAGAAACGATCTAACGATAGCCTGCAGTATATGTAGGCAGAGGGAGAGAGAGTATCCTCTCTTTTGTACGCAGACGCTCAATTTTACGTGAAACAAGGAGCTCTGTGTTTGTAAATAAAGTCTTATTGGAGAACAAAGTATTCCAAATTCTTAATGATGTTAAATTTTTATTACTAACCAGATACTGCAAACAAAACCGCCTTACAGTATACATAGATACAGAATCATAAATGAAAACATTTAAAAAGGAAAAAATAATAATAATAAAAAACTATTTCATTATATTGTACTTTGCTAACAGTGCAATGTACTTTTAATAAGTACAAACAAATTTAATTTAATGAATAAAAGCGAATGATTAAATGAAAAGATATTTGAGTACGTCATGTTATGGCGGCGGATGGAGTTCGACTCTCCTGAATTTCATTGGCTTGGGCATAAGGTGAGTCCAAGAGGTAGTGGATTCTTGAGAAGGGGATAGGGTGATCACCTATCTGTACGTTTTTGTCAACGGCAATGCTATTCTAACTAATTGTTGGTTGTATAAGAGTTTGTAAATATTTTAGTATAAAAATAAGAGTCCAATTTAATCTAATCTTATCTACCTTGAATCGACTCAATCATTTATCACCATATTCAGTTTTTAACGTTTGAAATGTTTCCGTGGAGGTTTTAAGTTTCAAACGAATTTGAATGTCATTTCCTTATTATAAAAAACCTGAGAGGACAAAAAAAAAAACATACGCATTTAAATCTAATACTATTAGCTACTCATTCAATTATTCAGTCGAGAAATTTTTTTAATAAACTGCGTAGCCAATCTTATAGTAACAAACGTGTATTTGATTTGCTCACTAACACTAACTTGGATGTATGTATGTACGATCAATTATAGAAAAGGGATAGGTGATATATACATAGATACAAACGGCCTTAACTAATTTTATTAAATAATGTTTTATTGTTGATATGCAAAAAAATTATCTGTTATAAAAAAATATTGAAAAAGTGATTCAGAGCCCTCTTAAAGCATTATTTTTCGCTTATTCACAATAATTTACGCAAAGTCTTTAAATAACTTCGAAACATTAGGTTCTCCACAGTAAATTGTTGTTTAAACGCTCCATGATTTTCAAATAGGAACTCAATCAAAATAACATTCGATCTATGATAGATTAACTGATATAAATTGTGATATTTACACAAATAGTTCTGATGAAGGCTGAAGTCAGGTTTAATAAGTAACTACAATCAACAGCTATCTCTCTCTGCTTTGTTCTGCTTCCATGCTTGCTGCTGCTGCAATTTTCAAATCCCTATTAAAAACGACCACGACTATTCGACGTTAAAAGTCGTGAAGGCTGCAAAATATATACAATATCACAATTCTCCAGAGAATATAAAACATAGACTTGTTATAAATTTACTGTACAATAATCATATACTAATAACGCCATTATAAAACTTAAATGCTTCTGAAATATTTCTTAATTCAAGTGAAGTAGTTGCTTTTACTAAACTTTAATTTTAATTCAAAATTTTGTGTATTATATAATAAATACTTGTAGTTATTAAACTTTTGGAACATATCTATGATAATTCGAAATATAAAGCTCAATTTGTGTGCTCTCCTTTCAAGAAAAAATAGCTTTACAGACGGACATATTCTCTTTAAAACAAATCCTTCGTCAAATGCTCTTAGCTTATCGATTTACTTGCAGGACGTGTTCTTTGACTGTTCAAACTGTGTGTATTTGTCATACTGTACAGACTACGTGTTTCCCCAAAAAAAAAAAAAAAAAATAAAAAAATAAATAAATTATGAAGTTTATAATTGCGATATTAGAACAACGGATTTTAATTTCGCTTTGAAAAACAAATAGTATTTTTTAGTCATTTGCTAATTTACATAATTTTTGAATGACATAATTTTACATAATATGATAACCAAAACAAAAGTTAATGAAATAAAGTGTAATCGTTGTATAATATTTATTTCTGACGCTACGAAAAGTTTGGGGTGAAAAAATTGGTCACAGTGGCGTAAATGAATGTTACAATATAGAAATTTAGCTGTTATATATGTATGATTGAAGAAGGAAAATATTTTTTACAGACTTTAAAACTGAACGAGGCAGATAATACGTATGTATTCGGACGAAAATGTCGGTCAATAAATATGATAGGAATTACATAATCAACTACAATTCGTAATACCCAGTTAAGGGATGTTTCATGAAAAGTTTAATACATGTGCAAAAAACATATTTTACTAAAATGTTAATAAAATAATGATAGAAGTTGTATATACCTATATAAAATGTATAAGCTTAATGAGAAAATCATAACACATAATAACATAATAATAACAGTTAGATAATTGAAGATATTTTAATTCGATATTGAAAAAAGTGCAACCATAGCCGGACAACTCGGAAAAAAAGTCAATCACAAAAACAAGTGCGATAATATTATTTTTCATTTTCAAAAATATAAGTTTCAAAATAAATAAGTTCCGCAGTTCATTATGCTTTTATAAATGATATAAATATATGTATTTATATACATATATATGTATATATATGGATAGTTATCTGTACATATATATATGCATGGATAAATAAATAAATAAATATATATATATATATATATATATATATATATATATATAAGTACATATAGGTATATGTAGATGTGTTCATATAAATTCATTTTAATTGTTACTATGGTAATACCCAATCAGCATATAGTTAACATAATTATATATGCATATATAATTAATTTATACATGCAAAGAGTTTATAATAAAACCAAATTTATGTTTATAAGATTGATTTTATGTAGAAAATTTATTATTTGTGCCCACCAATATCGCAATAGAGTCCTATAATGAAATTTGATCAATTAATTTACATGGTTAAAATGATTTTTTACTGAGTCAAAGTATTTATATCTAATTGCAATGCACGTTAAAAACTACCAACGAAGAGTAAGCGGACCTGGAGCTTTTGGGACTTTCAGCGAATCGTGGTAAGTGTTTCGCCTGACTTTCTTTTGTCCGCATTCTGCAAACACACACACAAACACACACACACATATATATATAAGATATAATCATACATTTTATAATTCACATGAATTACCACAATAAAATGAATAACTAAATAAACATATCTTCTAAAGGTAAGCCCTTTATTTTGTTATGTTAAAGTATAAATAAACCACAAAAATTTGTAACATAAGTCTTATTATATGGTATTGTATATTTTTTATACTATAAAACATACATATGTACATACGTACATAAATTTTTAGTTATGTGCAAATATGCACATACACAATGCTTAACATAGTAGGAGATTAACGCTTGGATTAAATATTTAGGCAAATGTAGGTATACTTATGTTTATGTATATGCTTGCTTTTTTTTACTTAATTACGATATTATTATTTTAAATTAGAATAAATTACCCCATCTTACTATAGTTTTTTTATTTAAAATCATCCTTCGATTTGGTTATTACGTTTTCGTACGTTAATGATTTTTTTGTATTAAATTTTATATTATTTTCTTCTCGTTTTGTTGTATCCCTTTTTTTTAATGACGGAATCCGTCTATGTTTTACCCACAGATGCAATTATACCCAGATCTCGTTGCATTGTGACGAAACCCCCGACGTTATGATCTTACTCATCGACATTTTAGGTGTGGTTTCTTGGCATCGGTATCAGCGCTTAATAATTAGAGCCCAAAAAAACGGCTATAGGCATTTACTATTAACACTCGTATAATATGATGGCAATGACATTTTATTTTCTTCAAAAAATTATACATGTTCTGGCGTTCCCATACAAGTTATCGCTGTCATGAAAAATAGGTCTGGAAACATTGTTGTTATAAGCGTTAACTTCGATAAATGTATTCAATTAAGTTACATCAAGTTGTTAAAGTAATTTACACGCAGATTGAATATAAGCCTTGAAACCGATACCAAAATGAGTTATTATACACGTAACTATTACTTCTTTGTTGATGTCACATATCAGCAATTTTAATTTATAATATAATACTTTTGTTATATGTGCGAATATCTAGGGAAAAAGCTTTTTTTATTCAATTTAAACTCTTTGCTGTAAGTGCTATTTAATTGTTGCTAAATCTTATGCAATCATAAAGACTATTGGCTTAAATCAATTTATTTACAATACTCGATGTGTCAAAATATCATTCTTAAAATTACTAAACTTGTAAAAGTAATTTTGATAAATTGATATTTGGGTCTCCTTGGTGTATAATATACAAGATGTTTTGGTAATATATCGGTAAATTTAAGTGGTGGGTACCTATCACATTGCGAGAAAAAAAATTGAAATGGAGGTACAAAATTTTGCTTCTTATGGTGTGTAAAAAAGTGCATTCCATTAGATTAGAGCCTTACTTATTTGTTAGTGTTAGAAAACATTTGATTCGTTTAAAAGCCTCGTTCTTGGTCAAGTATTGTAACTTCCTTCCTTAGGATTTCGAATTTTCTCCACCGTCTGTTGATAATATATTTATTATATCTATTTTCTACGTTTTTCTCATAGCTATCTAGAAACTGCATCTGCAGATTTTATGGAATCAGAGTCTATTAGAATTCTTTCCTTGCGCTGCTTTGCTGGTGAGATTAGAATGATGACCCTAGAGTCATTTATTTCTGCCAATATATTTTGTTAAGCTGGTTCGGTAATATTGGTCACCTTCCTAATAATAATCTATCCTGGTTTCCTGATTTTTATGTTTTCCACAATAGCTGTACGAAGTGTATTCAGAAAATTACGGGATTGTCAAATTTTCATTTTTTTTATCATTTCATTTTTTTTATTAATACCATTTTTAGCTATATTGTTTACTTTGCCTGTGGCAGCCGCTAAGGTTAGACGTGTTTTTATGAGGTCAGCGATTTACGTTTGTTAAAAGAATTGGATCAAGGAATTTGTATCAAGTTTTGCGAAAAAAAAGCGAGGCAGCAAAATTTGATCCAAAATTGTTGCTAACACTTCATTGCTTTTTCGTGAATTTTTGGCCAAAAACAATACCGTAACGATGCCCCAGCCTCTACATTTGCTTGGTGACTTTTTCCTATTTCCAAAAATAAAGAGAAACTTAAAGGGCCGTCATTTTACAGGCATAGATGGCAATAAAAGAGCATCGCTGAAAGATCTAAAGGCTATCCCAAAGATCGAATTTGAGAAGTGTTTGGAGAAATGAAAGAAGCGCCAAGTGCATAATATCTAATGGGGACTATTTTGAAGGCCACAACATTAAATAAATATTTTTTATCAAAAAAACTAAAATTTCCGTTATTTTCTTATCACACCTCGTATAGGTTCATCGTTGTATTTGTAAGTTCTGTGAGGTCCGTAAAAAAAGTTCCTTTTTATAGCAATTCTATGAGTGTGTTCCTATTATTATTATTATTATTATTATTATCAAGGGAACGATACAAATTAATTTGTAGGGTCCGGGACTTAACGCCGGGGTACTATGCCCATGTGGGGCGTTTTGTCAACAGCGCGCGGAGTACTGAGTTCCTATGTTCCTATGAGTTACTATGTACTTACCGCAACCAACACTGCTTGATTTCGGTGATCTAGTGGGAACCGATGCTTTCAGTGTAGCGAGGCCGTTGGCTGCTTTGATCGTTAGCAGTTAAAAACATTTAACATGCAAAACTTTTCGAACCGAAGTACTCCCCTCTCTTCTTTTTTGGTCACATACATTTGAAACTTTATCAAATTGGTGGTTAATATCTGCAATTCCTCAGCGAAATTACCATGCATTTTCGCTATTTCTTCACATCGATTGTTTTAAAGCTTAAAAGAGGAACCATGCAAAGCAATTGTGATTGCAATATACGTCTTTTTTTGTTTGAAATATTTTCCAATACGATCAGTTTAAGTTGTGTGTCCAGAATTGACATCCAAAGAAATGGTCTTTAACTTTCTTCTCAGTATAGGGTTCTTTAACCAGTTCTACAACTTTTTTGTGATGTTCTCGAAATTCTTAGTACATTCATTGGAAATGTTTTTGAAATATACATGGTGTTTGTTCTATTATTATTTATTTTTTGTCAATAATTTGAATACCAAACAGAGATAAAGGGAAAAATAATGCATCAGGCATAAGAGTACTTCTATAGTTTTCGTAGAGAACATTGTACATATATATTTCTTCAAGATATAAAGATAATGGCCGGGATAATTTAGCGTATTATGAAAAATAATACGACAATACCGTGGTACCAATACACTAACGACAAAGATCATTCTGCAGCGCAATTATTCCGCCAAAACAAAAGCAAACATTGTACAAACAGTTAACTGAGACTCATAACTCGAAAGTCATGACACTAAAGTCATCTATCAAAACCCTACAAATATTATTAAGACACAACTTAAAACTTCTCAGTCACTGCCGTTGCAGTATATATTACATTGTCATACAGCACGGGCAGTGACTGAGTATATGTAACAACCGATTGATAGCGCGTTGTGGGTATGAATTTTGTTGGTAAGCTGTTTCCTATTGTTTTAACGGCATAACATCTACAATAATTTGATTCGATAAACTAACTCTAAATTTTTACTTCACAGTTGTGCTTAGTTTTGTTGGTGTTTGTGTTTTATGTATTTGTTTTTTTTTTTTATATATATAGTCTCTGTTCCAATCCGGAATTCAATTTTGTTTTTAAAATTCCATCTCCGTAAGCAAATTATCCACTATTGCTTTGTTTACATAAGACCCAACCTGGACAGCAATTCCACCTTTAACGAGTTTGATGCTTTGTCTGACTAAATACAATCCTCATACTGAAATCGTTATTATGTGCGATTTTAATATATTGTATATAATTCTGGACAGACAACACCTGAAGACGGTCTGTTGAGATCTTCGTTGCGGAGTTTGTAAATTGTGTGTTGATTGGGACAGACGCATAAAAATTGTTCTCTTAATAATTTCAAACTTTTACGTTAAAAAGTCACTATTTTGTCGAGGTTAATATTTAAACTTGCATTTAAATCCCTTATAAGTAAAGTCGTGCATAATGAAGTGTGGAAGGTGTAACTTAAAAATTAAAAAAAAAAAAACACGATTAAAATATACAATGTACCAATTGCAAAAATAATTTGCATGCCAAGTGCGCAAAAATCAACAAAAGAGAAATTAATTTTTAAGAAAAGAGCAGTCAAGTTTTCAAATGTTCCAGTTGCAAAAAAAAAGTTCAAACACTATTAAGAACTGTCGCTGGCGACTAGGTCGATGACAGTGAAATTGACTCCTGTTATGTTAAGAAAGTCAAAATAAACAACAAAAAGAAAAATGCATCCAACATTGTCTGTGTTGAGTTCTCAATTCTCCTAAGGAAACAAGCTGTTATGAAGTAGATGTGAGACAACAAATTTAAAATCTCAATGGCGATGACTCCAGCTCCAGTAGCAGTAATGGGAACAACAAATGAACTAAAAATACTCATAAGAAGGAAAGAGGACGATAGAGCTTTGTGGATTAATTCATTTGATGATCTTACAATAATTCAAAATATTAATACTAAATTTATTAATTTCAAATATTAATAACTCAAATATATGTTATATTCCCAAATGGATATCATTGGCAATAAAATGTTTCTGTATTGTACATAGTGTAAATGCACAATCTTCGGGATTTTCTATTATACATCAGAATTTTCGGAGCCTAAGAATTAATTTTAATACTTTTCTACTCCATCTTGCACATTTGGATCATTTACCGGATATAATATATCTTTTAGAAATCTGGGTATATAATTATTAAATGTCTGATTATGATATTAATCCAAGTTTTAAATTTGAATTGTGATTCTTCTGATACGGATTTATTTCTATCTGTATTGTCATCGTTCGGTTTTAAATCTGATTATTTTCAACCTACTCGCTCTTTCCCAGAAAGAGTTCATTTCAATTGAACACCAGTATTACAAGAAAACAAAAGTCTTATAAAAAAATGTTACAAAAAGTCGACTTTTTAAAATTAAAATCTTATTTGAATTTCGAATTTTGGGATACTGTTTATTCTGAATCCGATCCATCACTTGCTTTTGATTTGTTCATTAAGAAATTGCAGTTTTATATTTCAAAGTATGTTGTTATTGAACATCACCAGAATAAGAAACTTAAATTTCTTAAGCCTTGGATGAACACTTCATTATTAAACAAAATCAGAACAAAAAATAAACTCTGATACATTAGAACACATCGCAATAATTCAAATTTGGTCAATCGTTATGTAAAAGTTGAAATCAATAACGAAGTTGAACCTTGTAGAAATAACTGCTTCTGTAATAGATTTAATCAAATTAACCTTTTAGTAATATTACGATAAGCGTTAGCAATTCTGCTGTCTCTGAACTTGTTTATGTAGGTTTATCAAATAGCTACTCAGATCCTCCTTATTTTTTAAATGAACCACATCAGCCACTTAGCTTCCACTTTGAAGAGTTTTCACCAATTGAAATACATAAAATTATTAAGTCACATAAAACATCAAACTCTTCATCAGTTTACAGTATTTCTAGCTCTTTATTAAAAAATATATCTTTTCAAATTTGCGACGTCTTGTGTTTCATTTTTAATACTTGTGTTAAAAAATGTATTTTCCTTAACTCGTTGAAAGTAACTGTAGTGTTGCCACTCCATAAAAAAGGTGATGCAATGTGTCTTTATAATTATCGCCCTATCTTGATTATGTTTTTTCTAAAGTTTTTGAAGAGGAATAAAATCCAGAATACTTTCCTTCTTAGATAAAACTATAGTAACTCTTTCGATAAGTCTCAATTCGAGTTTAGTAGTTGTTGTTCGACTGAAACTGCCTCACTAAAATTAACAGGGGAATTACAAATTAGTTTGAATATTTCACAAATTACTTCTGTTTTATTTATAGATATAACTAAAGCTTTCGATACAGTGAATCATAGCTTACTGCAGGTTTCATTTATGACTGTTTTGCTTCTTATTTGAGAAATCGTTATCAAGTGGTGACGATTTACGTGAATTCGCTTTTTTTACAATTATTTATGCCACATTTATGTCAAAGTCACTGCTTTTGCCGATGATTCAGCACTTACTTATTCATCAATGAACTATTTGAAGTTGGTTGGTGATGTAAACTTCGACTAGGATCTATTTCGAAGATGGTTTTATCATCATAAATATACTTTTAGCAACAAAACAAAGTTTATGTTATTAAGTATTAAGGGAGAAAAGTTTATTGTCTTGCCTTTACACTATTATGCTCCTAAATGTTTGCGTTTTAGCCTATCTCAATCTTCAGAGTTACCCTTTAATACAAATATCAATTGTTGTGATGATTGCTTTATAATTGAGTGTGTAGACAATTTCAAATACTTAGGGATAGTATTGGATTATAAAATTAATTAAAAATAACATATTTTCTGTATTAAGAATTATTTAAATAAAGTTGTTAGACAACTGTACCTCCTAAGCCTTTTTCGCAGCTCAAGTGTTTTAAAATTAGTTTACAATGCTGGGGTGGTATCAATTCTAACACCATAAAATTAATCGTAGAACACCAAGTTTTGATTTGTTGAAGTTGCTAGGATTTCTTCCCTTAAAGCATTTATATTCTTACAAAGTGCTAAATTTTTCAAAATTTCTAGTTTTTACGATATAAGGATGGATAATAATTACAATCTGCGCGTTAATACCAGAAACTATGCATCTTTACAAAAAAAAAAAAAAGAAATAAAATAAATAAATGGCGCGGCAGCCCGGTGTGGGCCAAGTCCTAGCTTCTCGTACTAATTTGTGTTTCTCACTTTGTGATTTTTAACACTCCTGAGCAGGGCCTACTGTTTATTGCCGGTTCCGAATGGCTCGCCTGAGAAGCTTTTTCATATGCAAAATTTGACTTTCATAGGATTGCCATTGCCCGCCGAAAGGGTGATGACGATTTTGAATAATTTGCTGTTGTGCTTCTACAGATATTCGAACCCAGATTATTTCTTTCGATAAATATTATCACTATTTAATTATTAATTTGAAATTGTTACTATATTATTGATCGAAATCAAGGCTCAAAAAAAAAAAAACAAACTTGACAGAGCTTGTAAATGAGCCTGCGCCAACTGATGTCGATAGCCATACTGCCAACACTCTGAATTTATATATATGGTGTATATATGTATTATCATAATATCAACTGAACTATAAATTAAGTGATCTAGTGCAAAAAGTGACCATTTTGAACCTTATGATTTCCATGTAAGTAGTTGTTTTATGGCTGAATCTCTCGACACTTCCCACACAAACCCTTTTCCTGTTCTTATTGTAGATTTAAATTTTATTCTTGAAGGGTTAAGAAATCTCACTATAAGTAACCTTGGATTACATCCCAATATCCCAATATATGAACTAAATTAATTCCTTAAAAGTATAGATTCAATTTTTCAGCATTTTAATTATACTCCTATTACGAATAATTATCAATATGTTATGATATTTAAGACAATCTTTAGCAAACTGAAACTGTTCAGCAAGGGAAGTAGTAAATATCAGTGGAACAACCGCAATAAATGAAATAAAGATGGAACGAATATCTAACTTTAGCGACTCTCGTGACGAGTTTTGTTTATCGTTCGATCGTAGTTATTTTAAACAGGCTAAAAACGAGACATCACAACAATTCTACAACAAAATTCCTATAATTTTAATTACCATTTCCAACAATTTGTTGATTAATGAGAACAAAATTCAACCAATAGAAAAATAAAATGGACATGCATAATTAGCAGGCCCTCCAAGTTTTTCTAGCTGGACTTCGTAATCCATACGGCATTTTGATTTGAATAAAACAGCCTAGTTCAACGACAGAAGCTATTATTTTTTTTTTAAAAAAGAAGAGAACAAGCAACAACAAACAAGTCCTTTTAATTCTCAGCAACGCAAACATTCATTTAGACCTTCTAATAGGCAGTTTCAGTCGGTATCCTAAAATCGCCCGTCGAATTCAGAATTACATTTCCTCTTCAACCGCAAGTTCAATCTCAATTTCAAGGTCGTTCGTTTAAATCGCAACAATAGCCACCTTCCTCAAATTTTCCCACACATACACAAGTTTTCGGCAAGAGTCAAAATGTATGGAAATCCAACTCGAATACGAACAAAGCTGCACCAAAACTGCCCAAAATGAGCACATCAAAAGCTCAGTCAACCACCATTTAAAGAACGTGTAAGTCCAATTCGGAAGAAATATATTTCGTCGAACAATTTAACGATAACCGAAAATAATTATAATATATTGTACCAAAATCAGTACTCAAGATTTAAAATTTTTAATCGATAGATAAATATGTTGCTTTTCAAACAGTCAGCAAATCTTTTGCTTTTTCAGCATATAATATATATACATATATATAATATTTATATTATAAACATATAATAACTGCATTTAAAGAACGTTTTTGATGGACTCATAGGTTTAGATCTGATTAAGAATTCAAACGCTTCTTTAGATTATTCAGCATCGTGATTTATTACGCCTAAAACAAACATACCCATAAAATATTTCAATTCAAATCAAAAATCCTTCTTGAGAGATCATTGAACACACAAACAACACAATCAGGAGAGATTTTAATTCCTAAACAAACTATTCAAAATTGCGAAATACCAGAAACCATAATTTTTTCCATTAACGAGCACAAATGGAAATACATAACATGTCAGCGCATGACATAAATTTTACTATTTTATACCCAGTTAAAACAAGCCCCCTTGAAAACAAATTTGAGTTTTACCATATAAGTGTTACTGATTTCAACGATAACAAAGCAAAAAGGACTAGAAAACTTAGACTAACACCCCATTCCGAATATAATTGATGTGTTAAATAAACTTTGAAAATACAATTAATTTCCCACATTAGATCTGGCAAATGGATTTCATCAAATTGAAATGCACCCAGATGATATTCAAAAGACAACTTTTAATGTTGAAAATGGTCACTTTAAATTCCTAAGAATGCCATTTGGCCTAAAGAATGCGCCCGCTACATTTCAACGTGTAATGGATAACATTCTACTTGGCCTCCAAAATGAGATCTGTTTCGTCTATATGGACGACATAGTTGTTTTTTCCACATCAATTCAAGAACATTTAGTTAATCTTCAAAAATTATTCCAACGCCTTCGAGAAACCAATTTTAAAATTCAATTAAAAAAGTCGGAATTCCTGAAAAAGGAAACTACAAATTTAGGACACGTCATTTCTGATTCTGGAATTAAACAGACAAAATTAAATGCATTCAAAATTTTCCATTAAAAGAAATTAAGAGTTTTTTTTAGGACTTCTCGGGTATTACGAATAATTTATTCCTGACCTTGAAAAACCACGAAACCCCTGATATTATGCTTAAAAAAAGTGTTCTAAATTAGTCTCAACACAAAATATATTCAATGCTTTGAAATGTGTAAACAACTGTTAATAAACGAACCCGTGTTAACATAACCAGATTTAACAGTATCATTTAATCTAACCACAGACGCAAGTCAATTCGCTATTAGGGCTGTTCTATTTCAAGGTACTTGTTGCTTATGCCTCTAGTACTCTAAATAATGCTGAACAAAATTACAGCATTGTTTGGTCGACGAAATATTTTTGTCCGTTTTTATACGGAAAAAAGTTCGACATCTATTCTGATCACAAACCGTTACACTGGTAATTTCCCCATGAAAGATCCAAGCGCTAAATTGACACGATGAAGAAAAAACTCGATAAATTTGATTACAATATCATTTTACACTCAAAGCAGTGTAACTAGATTTATTAATAATTGTTCATTATGTCAAAGAATGAAGTACGACCGTAACTCTCCAAAGCAGAAAATTCAAATAACCCTAAGGTTATTAAATACCTAATAGGTATTTACTATACATACATCTTCACTCAACCCTAACTCTAATAGTGCTATTGAAAGGTTTCATTCTACAATCATTGAACACTTAAGACTATTGCAGGAATCAAACAAAAATACTTACATTTTAGACCACATGCCCTATGCAATTTTAGGTTTTACAATCATTCAATATATTCAGTAACAAAACATAGCCCCATAAATATTAACAACGGCCATATTGCCTTTAACAGCCGTTTCGATATTCATATCAATCAAATGATTTATACTAATTATGTAAAAGAACATTAAGACTGAACTACAGAAATCTACAAAATAATTTCAAACAAAATTTCTACACACAAACAGTCTGCAATAGAAAACCGGAATAAAAATAGTAACGGCCCACAAAGCTGGAAATAAGATTGCTCCTAGGTTTAGGAGCACCTTAACACAAAAGATAATGAAATCACAGTAGAAACCAGTAGACACACATACCACAAAAACAATTTAAAACGACCACAAAACTATAAAAACTAAACTCCTTATACAAACCTTTTCAGAATTCTTTTACAAATAATACTCTCTTGATATGCTCAAGAAATAAGGATAATGAACTTGGATTCTAATTCCGGAATCCTTCCTTTCCCATAAGGAAACGCTAATATTCGAGAGAAATATTATACCTTCATCCATTACTTCAATTCATTTCGAAGTGGAAAATATTTATCACCATTACGAAAGTTTAAAGCAATATTCAATAGATTTTTCGAAAAACCGTACAATATAATTGTTAGCACTATAAATTTTGTAGAATACTAGCCTAATACAACATGTTAAATGACAAATTTAATGCCCTCAACTCACATAATAGAATCAAAAGTGGAATTTTAAGCGGACTGGATGCCATTTTTAAAAGCATAACTGGAAATTTAGATTCTAAAGATAGACCATATTATGATCAAGCACTTAACGTTCTCACTACGAACCAAAATAAGATAGTCACAGTGCTCAATAAACAAATATCGCTTACAATAAAGATAGTTCAATAAACAAAATGATCGTCACCTGGCTGCTAAAATTCAAGAAATATAAGATATGAAAAGCAATAGTTTTGAACTTTTTTTTTATGTTGAAAATGCTGTTGAGCATATAATAACTGCTACTAGTATAATCTTCCACGTCCTTGATAATCTTGGAAAACGCGCTGGTATTTGCAAGACAAAAGATTTTACATAGTAGCGTCTTAAAAATTGAAGACTTAGAATACAGATTTACTTTCAAAACATTATACCGACAATTAAATGTTTTTTTCGGATATGACCTTTTTGCTGTACACAATTACCATGAATTAATCGAAGTCGAATCCTGTCAAACTTATAGTAAGTCAACATTTTATAATAATAGTTTTTATTTTACATTTTCCTAGTGAGTATCCAAATTCGTATAACCACCTACATCCACAACCAAATAAAAATAAAACCGCCCTTTTACCATCCAAACCCTTTTTGGCCATAACAACTGGACACTACCAATACGAGGACATGGAATGCAAAAAGGTCACAGGCACATACTATTGCCATACCTTTAAATTACCACAGGTCAACCAGAATGGAGAATGCATTGCTCATCTTCTTTATATATAGTAAAAAAATAATATCTCTAGTCAATGCGACTTCATAAACATATCCGTTTCGCACGAACTAATCGAACAAATTAATACTATTGGGTCTATAATTTAATTCGTGCGGTTTGCTAAGAGATGGCGTAACTTGTATTATTCCAATTCTATTATTCAATTGGAACATGCATTGGAAAGCTACTGTCATTGTACGTCATTTCAGTATATGTCATTCATTTGAAGCGTAAACAATATTTTTTTTTTTCACTCAAATATGTTGAACTTTGTGCCTGAAAAAGTGTTTTTGCGGGGAGTTCTTCTTCATTACTGAAAACTGCTCCCGAAAGTCATCGTATTTTGGTGAAGTTTATGGTGAACATGCGCTAGCTGAGCGAACGTGCCAAAAGTGGTTTGCACGTATTAAAAGTGGTGATTTTGGCTTGGAAGACGATGAACCTCTTGGGCAACCAAAAAATTTGAAGATGAAGAACTGGAAGCATTACTCTATGAAGATTGTTGCCAAACACAAGAAGAGCTCGCAGAATCTTTGGGTTTCACTCAAGCAGCCATTTCAAAACGTTTAAGAGCAGCTGGATATTTTCAAAAGGAAAGAAATTGGGTTCCACATGAACTCAAGCCGAGAGACGTCGAAAGGCGGTTTTGCTTGTCCCAAATGCTGCTGGAACGCCACAAAAGGAAGTTATTTTTGCATCGGATTGTTACTGGTGACGAAAAATGGATCCATTACGATAGCCCCAAGTGCAAAAAATCATATGTGAAACCCGGCCAACCAGCCAAATCAACGAATATCCATGGCGCGAAGGTAATGCTCTGTATTTGGTGGGATCAGATGGGTGTGCTGTATTATGAGCTGCTAAAACCGAGTTGCCTGCCAATTGATCTTTTTGCACTTCGAATCATTAATACCTAAGCAATCAAGATACACTAAGGGAACATCCCCTTCTTCTATCACACGTCTCTATACCAATAAATAAAAATAAGACACCAAAAATTTTATTTAACGACCTTCCCCTGATACATCGTCTACTAAGGCACCAAGAAAGCATAGACAAAATCAAAATAAATGCACCATCGAAACAATATTCATCACACTGGTGGTTCGCTATACTTGCTTTACTTTTGCAGACGCCAACATGTGTACGGAACAACAAGAGAACAACAAAATGACACATTAACACAACCTGAAAGCAACACTCAGCGAGATCCAATACATTTCAACAGTTAAACAACATGAAAATATTGTCAAAATAAAACAATTATTCTTAATATAATAAAACACAAAAAAAAGAGAAAGCAAATAAATATATGCTATACAATATTTTGATATTAGTTAAAAAAAGATTATACGTATAATATGAAAATACATATTGAAACATACAACTTGTATACCTGAAGGTATATTTTGTTATAATATTCTACTGTATTTTGCCACTAAAATTCATGTAGATAGAGTAAGACATACCACACATACCAGGTGTACCGGTATGAAGTGAGCGTCATGATAGGTGCTGCAGAGTCGGATTAAATGCTTGTCGAGGCATATGGTGATCATGCTCTATCAGAAGCAAGATGCAAACGATGGTTTCAACGGTTCAGAGATAAAGATTTTGATGTGAGAAATGAAGAACGTGGAAGATCACCAAAAAAGTTTGAAGACAGAAACAAATGGCAGAAATGTTAAATGTTGCACAACAAACAATTTCTGACCGTTTAAAAGCTATGGAAAACATCCAAAAGTCTGAAAAATGTGTGCCACATGAATTGAATGAAAGACAGATGGAAAATGAAAAACCACTTGTGAAATTTTGCTTCAAAGACACGATAAAAAATCTGTTTTGCATCGAATTGTTACTGACGAAGAAAAATGAATTTATTTGCAGAATCCTAAATGGAAAAAATCATGGGTAAACCGATTCAGATCGATTCGGCAAGAAGACAATGCTGTGTGTCTGGTGGGACCAAAAAGGTGTGGCGTACTACGAGCTCCTAAGACCTGGTGAAACCGTTAATACAAATCGCTACCGACAACAAATGATCAATTCGTATCATGCATAGATCGAAAAACTACCAGAATGGACCAGAAGACACGGCAAGGTAACTTTGTTCCATGATAATGCACCTGCACACAAAGCAAAACTGGTTCAGGATACAACCAAATCACTTGGCTGGGAGCTGCTACCTCACGCGCCGAATTCACCAGACTTGGCTCCCTCCAACTACCATTTGTTTCATTCAGCATTAGCTGAGCAGCACTTCGAATACTACGAGGAAGTCGAAAATTGGGTGACTTTTTCGTTTGCTTCAAAAGACGAACAGTTTTATTGGCGTAGAATCCATAAATTGCCTAAAAGATGGGAAAAATGTGTAGCTAGCAATGGCCAATACTTTGAATAAAATGTTTTTTACTTTCCCATTAAAAATTATTGTTTTCTTTTCACAAAAATACCGGTACACTTGGTATATTGTATCCAGCGTTATTCCTGGGGAAAAAATGTTGGGGCCGTTTCAACTTTGTTGTGGCCACTTGATTTGTCCGTATTCAATTAAATAATCGAATAAAATAGTAGATGGTGACGATGGTCTGATGGTTGACTCACTGGCTGTCATCCCAACCTACCTGCGATCAAATCCCGGTAGGAGACAACAGTAATTTTTCAAATCGTCATCACCCTTTCGGCAGGCAATGGTAAACCTTCGAAAGTTAAAATTCTGTCTATGAAAAAGCTTCTCAGGAGAGCCGTTCGGAACCGCCAATAAACAGTAGGCCCTGCTCAGGAGGGTAAAAATTCACAAAGTGAAAAACACAAATGAGTGCGAGAAGCTATTGTTTACTTTTAAGTGTTTACTTTTATTTTTAAAACAGTAGATTTTATTTCATTAGTATTTTTGTAATTTAATCCATTTATTTTATAGAAAAACAACAATAAATATTTTCATTTTTCAGAAAACCTTTAAAGCACAAAATTGAGTTTATAAATTCATAGCTGAGTCTTTTCCGATTTTCGGTTTAAATATTTTTAAGAGCCAAAAAAAAAAACTCGTTTTGCACACGCACTGCTATGGAGTAAACTAAAATATTAATCGCAAATAAGCAAATGTTATTATATACAAATTTTCCATTAAAATATTTTTTGTCCTTATGATTGGCCCAGAATTTAACCGAATCTAATTGTTCCTCTGAGAAATCTATTTCTTCTATTATATTCTGAAGCTCTAAAACCAAGACATCCTTAGAACATTCTAATAAATTAGGATTTTTTTAAAGAATATCGTTTAATTGAATGGATACTATATCATAGTTTTAAAATCATTTATATATATTTTTTCAAAAAATGAGAGTAAATATCAGTTACTTCGAAATGATCGATTTCTAAAATAAAACTATGTTTTTTAATGCTGTGTAAAATTCCAAAAAAAGGGAATGGTATGGCTCGAGCTGTAAAGAACCTGTCAGGGTTAGAGAAATATTTTTTAGGACCTTTAAGACCAACCCAACAGAGGAAAACCGAAAAAAAGCTTGAACGACCCAGAAATTATTGCAATGTCTTTCTTAAATGTGTGAAATTTCAATACAACAAAAGGTGAATCAAAAAATACTGTAATGTCCCAAAGGTACTAACAATTGTTAGTTTTTCGTCAAAAATGTTAAAAATTGTGCCTCATCCTCCATCCCAACGCTCATTTACAATGACATTCCAGCTGTCAGCTCTTTGGACAAGGCCAATCTGCTTGCTGCACATTTTGCGGCCAGTTCAACACCTCCAGATTGTGCTTTGTCCCCGAATACACTTAAGTGTGTCGAATTTTCAATGGGACTTATCCATTTTCGCACTCATGTAGTAGCAAGTGTACTTAAAGATCTCAATACACAAATCTGCTGGTCCAGATGGTATTTTTCCCCTTTTTCTGTTTGTATGTGAAAGCAATAGTCATAAAATTAAATTATACACGTCATTATAATTATATATATAAGATAAAATTTGTGATACTTTAAGATCCAAAGAAACCACCACCCGCACATCTTCAGAAAAACTCCCTTACATTGCAAAAAAGCTAAGAGCGCTGTGCTAAGACCAAAGAAGTTTGCTTTCCATAATATTCCCCAGATATTTAGCTTCGTCGATGAAACCGATATTGACGTATGTCCAGTAATATATATCATACTTCCATTGAAATAAGAGGCCGTTCTGTGTATTCCTATTTATATCCGTTTTGAAACATTGAGAGTGCTCACAAATTGCATACGACGTCAAAATTTGCGTTATCGAAGCCACCCTATTGCCCAATACTTACTCTTTTCACTGACAGTTTAGCTTTCCTTATTCTGAAATGTAATCCTATAAGAAGCTTATTTATCATCTTCTCTATACTCTTTAGCAGCATGAAATTCAGACTTAGAAGTGTAAGACTCTTAGAGGGTTAGGAGCTCTCTCCGTCTATTTTTGGTATAAAATCTATTTATGATATTGTATTTGTATTTTTGGACTAATATGGTATTATGGTATTTATAGCATGTGTATTTTGCACAAGGTGCAAACTTTTGTCATGCTTATGTTAGCAAAATCTTTGTATCAGTTAGGCAATGCAAATCGATTAATTTTTCTGCCGTATATTGGGATACATTAGACAATTGATTTCAATTAAAAATCAAGGCGTGTAAATTTCTTGATCCTCCGGGCCAAATTGTCCGGAATAATGAAAAGTGAGCTCTAAATATTCATATATTGTAAATGTGCCATAATTTTTGCAAATGGGGTCAAGTGTCATTGTGCTTTGACATTTATGTTGTAGACAATGGAGCGATACAAACCTGATCAAGGCAGAATTATTGTTACAGCTTATTTGACAAATTTCAACAAATTTCGTTGTCGTCCTGCTGTATGCAAACAATTAAGCATTTGGCTGAGTGTGTCGTACTGCTTTGGACGAAGACGTCCAAGGGAGTCCATAAACATCGACGACAGGCTAACTTATTCCCATGCTTTTTTAAACCTGGTGCAAGAAGAGAATGATTTCGCATCCAAAAGCCCATTTCCACTTAAATAGTTATGTGAACTAAATTTGTCTTCCTGAGGCACGAAGAATTCACATAAAATACACCACGTCTTTGCATCCCCTCAAACTGACTGCTTGGTACGGAATTTGAAGGTAAAAGGTAATTGGTCCTTATTCTTTTGAGGACGCCGAAGGTACCACCGTACCTTCCTATAATTAGATTATAAGGGGGTAGTATCATGCCCGAGGTTAAATTTCAAAGGTTTTAAAGGATTTCTTTTTCTGGAAAATGAAATACAATCTTCTAATGATAATTATATGTTATTATTTACAATAGCTATTGAATAATACAAAAAAAAAAATTTGTTAAATAAAAAAATTGTTTCTTATAAAGCATTGAACCTGTCCAAAGAAGATTTCTACGTTTCACATTAGGCGGGCTACCATAGGCTGACAACAATATTCTACCCCCCTATGTTAATCGACTCAAACTACTCGGTCTACTGTCTTTTGAAAAACATCGGGAGTCCGCCAATATTCTCTTCATCCACAAACTATTAACCGGCATTATCGACTGTCCCACAGTCGATCTCTTAAAAATCCTATTCAATACAAACCCGTGTCATTTAAGATCAGTCCACCTTTTTTTCCGAATAATCACAGGACAACTTATGGTCTTAAGGGACCACTGTGTTAAATGCTACGTAAAACAAATCGGATACGTCAAGTATCTGCAGTAGTTTAGCCCTTCAAAATTCCCTAAACAACTATTTTTCTTGTCATTACACCTTAGTTTAAGTACAAATAATTTTTAATTAATTAATTTAATTAATTTTTAGTTATTAGTCAAAGTTATAAGTTTAGTTTGTTAAGTTATATGTTTGTACAATACATTTAAATAAACTGTCCGGGACCTCAGTCCAAGAAAACATTAACTTACAGTTATAGAGTTGGTACTGACTTCCTCCATGTGTCCAAATTCCTTATACTCTTCCATAAAAATTGTATATTGCTAACGCAGCTGTTATGAGCAAAGTAAACTCACATTGTCTTTTGAAGCGTCTTGGCATTAGCTTTGGCCGTTGAGCACTGTGATTGAATATCATCATTACGTAGCAATGTTGTGTTTATTAGAGTATTTATTGCACCCCCTTAATGTGCACTTGGAGACGAAATGTTCTTTCCTGCGATAGTTTTTGCTGAGTTTTTCTTGAGACACTTGCTTGTTCCGATAAGGTGCGCTCAGTTCCAAGAATTTTGTGCAATGATACAAAAAATGATTTTTATTAAGAGCAATACATTCCGTAGGTGCTTGTTGCTTCTTATTCATTGCAGTCAATGTAACTGAAAATCTATGAGCTTTGGGCTCATCAGAATTTTTTCCCTTATGGGGAAAATCTAAGGATGTTTAGAAGCATTGGATCCAATTTTGATGTGGAGACCCTTAGGTTTTCTAAGCCCGAAGGGCCTTGTTTTGTCGACGGTTGTTTGCAAGCAAAACAAGAAGCCTTGCGTTCTCGTATTTATTTTGAAGCGTCTTTCATGCTGCCTCAAAAGCGTTTCGACCTATCCTTTGATGTATCACATTTTTTGGAAGTTACTCAATGAATGCTTGTAATTGGTTCACAAGAAGATATCAGAAAACTGGCGCCACCTTGCATAGCCTCCACCAAATTTTGAAATGGTGATTTTTGGCAGCTATAACATGGATGGAGGAGTTTACCAGGATAGTCCATGAGTGACCAAGGGCGCTTCTAATTTGGTGGATAGCTAAACTAAAATTTTGTTGGTTGTTTTTCTCCAGTTCAATGTCCTCCATCATGTCGTAGCCTAAAAGTATCGTTAAGCCGTAGACAAGAGAAGACATAAAATGAGTTGTAAAGTTTGTAGTGGGAAAATTACTCGCGGAGCGTGTAAAATAACTTGCAATGATTACATCTGTCTCTTGCACGCAGCTTGCGCTAGCTTACAACCCGCATAACTATATAACTGTAATAAATAAAGTTTGTAAAAACCATATAAACTAGTAGAACTGAAACTTTTTAACTATTATTTTTAACTTTATTAAATTAATATTGCAAAAAAAAATGTATTTGTATTTAAATGGAATAAATCTATATCTAAATCTAAATACTGGAGTCTTGAGTGAGCTCACCTAGGTCTTGATGAATCTCCTTTAACTAAGTCCAAAATTTGTCGATGTAGTTGTATTGTTTGTGGATATGGAATGGAATGATTATTTCTGGGCGGATAAGCAGTTGCAATGTGCCAGGCGAGTGTTGCGCTCTTGCAAACTATTTTTCAGAGTTTGTATTTTCAGCTCGAAGAAGTATTTTGATTGGGTTGTTGTATATGCCGTATCGACACTGGTGATAAATCTCTTCAATTCATTAGATACTAATTTTTGCCTTCTTAAGAGCTTTGTCGCTTTTGCAGATATATCAGTTGCAGTGTTGTGTGAGTCTCATTTAAAAGGTTTTGGATTCGTATCTGCCGGCTTTTGAGTCGATGGACTCGATGTTGCAGAAGTATCGGCCTCTTTATTTAAACTTTTCTTTTCCTCGTTTGGAGAAATTTTTTAGAAAAAGCCTTTAGTTCGAGCAAAAGCTTTTTGATCTTTCCTATTGTTTTATCTTGTGTTTAAGGGGTATATGTTCTCATTGCCGATTCAAATCTTTGGTGATTCGTCTTGGACCGTTTTTACCGAAATTTATTATGGGTTTGGTCAACTAATCTAACGGAGGCTTCTGTCTAGAGACAACCTTATATATTTCTACATATTCCATGGTGGTTTTTCTTTTTATTAGGGCCTACGATGTGTGCGTCGGGCTTCTTTTTTTTTTGTTTCGTACTACCTTAGCACTGGTGAGGGGTAGTAAGTAACCCCACGTACGATTTTTTCTTATTACTTTGGATTTGTTTGAGTTGTTTACTCCTTACCTCTGGTGGGGGTAACAAACAACAGAAAACACTGCAGGATTTTGTTCTTCTTCACCATTAAGCAGACTGCAAAAGATGTTCCTCCATATTCCCAGTATCGTCTATGTATTATACTATAAGGTGTCCTTCTACATCTCTAGAAGTTTCTGCATGGGAATTGTTTCCTTGGCAGGTGTTTTTTGTCTGTTGGTTTCAAATTAAGCTCACCCGAATTCAGAATATTTTTTAGTTAGTTTAATTTTAAATGACTTTTATTTTCATTTTGAATTCGTTACAACTTATGCATTATATTCTAAGTCTATTATTATTATTATTATAATCTTATTATTCAAGAAAATTTAACTCCTAACAAAATAGATTTACAAATTATATTACAAAAAGATGTATGTCTAATGACCGCAAATGATGGGTTAAAAACACTAAAAAAAATAAGATTGAGAGATCAGGCTTACATTACTATACATAAGCATTCAAGTAAATATGTGTATGCGAAATCATATTAAGCAATCTGTTCAGATATATCAGCTTTGTAGAATACATTGTATGAAACAATAATATGTATACGCTTGAATTAATTTTCAACAGTTGGTATAACCGACGTACGTTGTTTCTGGAATACAAACTCTCAATGTCTTCAAACTTGTTTTCATCACCATGAGAAGCTCACAAGCGGCTGTCTTACGTCTAGCTTGCACGTCTTTGGCGCAAGTTAGTCCAGAGTTGTATATAATTAAAATAAGATATTCAATACCTGTAGTATCAGTTGCACTAAGAACGTCACATTTTAGTGTAGAATTAATATATATTGTTACTCCTCCAACTGTCATGTCCGTTATTCTGTTATTTTTAAATAGATTGTAATTGAGCAAGGAGTAAGAAATTTCTGGGATATCCGGTCTAAACCAAGTTTTACCAAAATGTATATCATCGACATTAGACTTCAAAAATAAGTAATACAGATAGTGCAATTTGAAGATGTTTAGGCTTCGTGCGTTAAGGTGGCAAACTTTAAATCCCTCCCGGTATTTGGACAAAGCATGTATCAACTCACGAGTGCAGTTTTTTTTTCACACTATTAAGACAATACGACAAAACATTACTTTCCATAATTAAAACAAAAAAAAATAATGCCATAAGCCTGTTTCAAATCCATATCCAGGGGACAAAAGTACAGAGAAGAAGTAAGAAAGATAGAGTTTGAAATAGAGGAAGGAAGCGTAAGGCAAAGCATATAAAAAAACATATCGGGCAAAGTTATAGATAACAATAAAAATATATAAATTAATTCATTAGTTGAATAAGAATTGTTCATAAATTAAATCAAATAAAGTGAAATAAATAAAGTACTTATGCAAAGAACAAGCACTGTAGTAGATGAAATACAATATTTAAATAATGCGTGTAGATGTATGTATGTATGTCACGGCGGCAATAAATTAAGTGGTTGAAGTGGTTTCATCAGTGTAGAGCAGCAGTATGTAGATCTTCAATACCTTCAACGGGAAAGCTTTTTAACATATAGAGATCCAAACATAGTGTAGGCGGACAACAGCTGTTTTTTGTGTTTGAGTAATAGTACTATTTTGAGGAAAGTACGAGTATGTCTCGTTAAACAGCTGTTTTCTAGTTTTATATCACATCATGGAGCCGAAGTTTTCTGTTGTTAGTTTTTTTATGTGTCGCAGCTGATTATGGAATAGCGTTTCTGTCTTGAAAGCTGTTGAATTTCAGTGCTCCCGTGGTTATTACTGTTGCCATTTCTGGTGAGAAAAACATCTCTTAGCTTTGCTGGCTTGCGGTCAAACGAAAGACACAGTTGATTAAATAAATGCTTCAGATTTTTGTTGGGAAGCTCAGGCATGCCGAAGAGAACAGCGTCTCCAGCAACTTCTTTCTTCTGGAGAGAGTTTATTTATTTTTTCACCGCCAGTACTTCTGTTTTATAATTGAGTGAAACTGCATTTGTATTTTCTTCGAGTTTGCTTACACATTCCGCCAAACCAGTGATATTAAAGTCCTTTAAACAATTTCACTCATGTAGCATTGATTTCTTTAATTTAAAGCATAACTTCTTTACAAAACTTATATATTTCGTCCATTAGACTTTGACGCGAGAGTTCGATGTGCTTGCTTAGACGATCGTCTGTTGCTTTTAGGGGTAGAGTCACATTGCTGGCGAGTTGTTTGGTAGTTGGAGAATTCAGCTGATTAGGTGTAGAAAGTAAGCCTTTAGGAGCAGCAGGGTTTGGGAGAGACATTGTTCATGTGTAAGTAGCTAGTGATTAGCAGGGATAATTCAGAAAGTTTTAGCTTAAATTTCACACCGAGTATGAATTATTTGGTTGGGAAGATACACTGTAAATTGGTCTCATTAGCCAGACAAAAATACAGACGCATCTACTCGTATACACTACACATCACTGATGTGATTTTTTACCTAATTCTGCAATAGATCTGGAGGTAGTTGCATTGTTGTTGTTTCTGGTTTTCTTGGTTTTCTCCGTGGTAGAGAATAACCTGGGCGGCCAAGTCGATATTTCAACCCTTTCGTCAAAGAGCAGGTAGCTCCGATGCCAGTAACCGTCTTCATGGATGCACTGCCGTTGGTATTTTTCAAGTTCCTGTCTAAGTCTTAAAAGTTTCTTATTGATCTGAGCTCCGAATGTGTTAAAGTAGCTCAAGTACAGCTGATCTGGCTGTGCACGTCACCATTGATTACATCTAGACGAGTTTCTCCGCTGCATGTCCTTTTTTGAGGAACTTTTCTATCTAGCATCGAAATCGTGACATAAATCTTCCTTTTGTGCACAATGATAAGCGTTAGGTCGTTTTTGGTGTTAGAAAATTAATTTTTAGTATAAGGAAAAGGAAATGAATAGTCATTACCAAAGTGGTACAAGTTATTGCACATGTTAAGATACTGACATCAAGAACGAACACAGTAGGGTCTTTATGGATCATATGCGGCTCTTTGTATTCGTCAATCAACGAGTAAATTCAGTGTGACAACATCTTCAAAAAAACACATTCGTTTACCTACAACAACGACGTTTTGAACAAATGTCCAATTTAGCTTCTTTTATAAGATTATTATTTTTTTACATACAAAAAAAAAAAAAAAACGTTATGGCATTATAATGTATTAATATTAATGAAATTATTAGGAATTAAAAGTAACGGATTTAATTTACAAAATAAATTATATTAAATAATCCCTTAAGGTAACAAATATTTACTAAGAAATTAAAAACTATCATCAACTTCTGTCAGACGCGTATATAAGTTTTCCAAATTTTTAGATTTAAGATTGTGATAGAAGTCATCAAAACCGGGATCAACTAGTGGTAATAACACTAAAAGGTTAGTCGATTTGATAGTAGCACTGAAAATCTTTCAAACTTTCGTTTTGTATTAGTTTTTAAAAACTAAAAACAATGCAAAATTTTCTATAAAATAAATCGAAGCCGTTTTATATTTTCCCAAATTATTTTACCTCATTTTCCCTTTTTTAAATAGATACTCGTATTCAGATCTTTATTTTATATAAAAAACATTTACAAAAAGTAATTACCACTCATTTTACAATACATTACAGATGTATGTCTTCTAATGAAACTATTTTTTACAAGTATTGTAAAATTAATTAACAACATAATTAAAAGTAGTAAATATTGTTTCAATAAACAGGTAAATAGTAAGTAAATAAAATTGTAAATAAAAAAGTAGCAATAATAAAATAAAAGTAAATAAAAAGACGAATAACATGAACAATTAGTAATAAATCAAATACAAGCCAGAAATAGATATTAAAATTATTAAATAATAAAAAAAAATAAAGAAAAAAAATATTATTAAATAGATATAAATAAACAAAAATAAATAAATAAATTCATAAACAAGTGAATACAATGGGGGTATACTCGTACATATTGTAGATAAACATAAGTTATATTCATACAAAAGTCCTATATAATTAAATTTTTCAGTATCTGATTTTCAGCGTAAGCACATCTGTTTATAAAATTGCTCTTAAGTTTTTGAATTCTCTCAGAAAGCAATTCAAAATTCACTCCTCTATGTATCATGGGTCTGACGTAGAATGTACCGTTTTGACCGCCAACGAGCGCACACATTTCAAAGTAATGCACTCGCATGTTTTTATCCTCGCTGCTCGTGTTTGGTTAAAAAACAATAAGCGCACATGTGCAAAAAAAGTATTCAGTGCAGTGCAAAACAGTGTCTAAATCAGTACAAAAAAGAAAAAAAAAAAAAATACAGAAAGCACGGTGTGGGTATCCCAACTCTCCCGCTCCTGGTCTTAGTACTGTTGCCTGTACTTGCTAAAATGTAATCACTTTTCTGCGTACGTCAACGTCTGTAAATACAGACCAGCCGTTTTGACAGTTAGTGCATCACAGGTAGATTATACCTCTCAAATCATTCTGATCTAAAGCTATTTGGCTACGAATTAGTGCCATTATTCTTATCTCACCGCGGTCTCGCCATTTATGTGCGTAGTAATATAGCTTACCAAACTCTACCACAATGTGATTCATGTTCCAATCCGGAATTCAAATTCTATTTCCGTAAGGAAATTTTCCACTTCTACTTTATTTACAGAACCCCCAAACTGGACAGCAATTATACCTTAAGCGAGTTCGATGTGCTGTCTGACTCCATTCAAAGAATTGTATCCCTATAACACCCGAAGGGTGGTGTGCTGAGATCTTCATTGCGAAAAACAACCGTCAGCTAATTTCTCGTACATCGACCACACAATTAGAGAAAAGATTCCTAAAAGAGCCGCATGGCAATATGAAAAAGTCAAACGAGCAAGGAATATGTGAGATACCAATACGACCAAAAACTGAGGCAAAAAATACTACACGACCTTTTTGGCCGTTCGTCAAAAATATTAGAAACGCTATTTTACAATGACATTCCAGCTTTCTGCTCTTTGGACAAGGCCAGTTCAACACTTCCGATTGTGCTCCGCCCCGCCTACACTTGAGTGCGTCAAATTTTCAATGGGATGAATTCAGCGAGAGTAGCGAGAGTACTTAAAGGTTTCAATATACATAAATCCGTTGGTCCAGCTGGTATATCCCCTTTTTCTGAAGAGGTGTTCTTCTTCGCTGGTAAGACCACTGTGTAAGCTTTTTCATCAATCCAACTTTTTAGGCCATGGAAACGATGATAAACGATAAAATACTTCGAAACGCGAAAACTTCTCAATGACCGGCAGTATGGTTTTCGTAGAAATAGGTCCAATGGTGATTTGATGGCATATTTCACTGAAAAGTTGAACCAAAGCGAACATCAATCTGGTGAAAGCAAGATAGTTGCACTTGCTAATTCTATTTAATAATATGTATTTTTGGAATCGATGACTCTCTTCTTCAATGGATTAGAAGTTAGCTTTCGGAACGTTCAATTCAAGTTGTCTGGATTGGATGGTTTCAAGTCTGATATTTACAAAATATTCACAAAATCTTGGAGTGTCCCAGGGCTCCGTTCTGTCTCCGAAACTCTTTTTATTTTTCATTAATGATTTTTTAAATGCTTCTTTTAATCCAAAATATTCCTTTGCTGATGACAGTACTGCTTTTCATGTTCGTTTCTGTATTCACGTCCCTGCTCTTCGGCTGTAGAACGGGAGCAGCAGCGTATGTTAAACTTACTTAATTCCGATGTTAACAGCATAACATATTAGGGAGTTATCAACAGAGTGGAATTAAATGCTTCCAAAACTCAATGCTGTTGGCTGTCATTTAGGCGAAAACTAAATACCCGGTCATTATCCATGAATGCATGAATGACCACATATTCGATGTCGCCAAAAATACTGCAAAATGTCGAGGTTTCCTCAAGCGATGTAAAAAATATTTCAACCCCTCTGATCTGGCCTCAATATTTGTATAAGGCATTCATCCGCCCAAAATTGTAGTATAATGCTCACATCTGGTCAGATGCATCTAAAACATCTCTTCACCTGCTAGATAGGATTTAAGCCCGTGAGATAAAACACATAGGTTATACTGTTGGAATAGATAGAGTTGGTGTAACTTTCAAATTTCCCGCAAAAGTTATACCAATTGCCATATTTTTTTGTATTTTAAAATTGTTGACTAAATAAACCTAATAAAAATGGTTGTTTAAAGAAGCCTATAAAAACTTGGAAAAAATAAAGAGCCTTCTTAGCTTTTGTAAAACCACACTGGTGAAAGCCTCGCTTTTTATTTCTTGCTATCGCTCGTTTGTCACAGTTGTGGGTTGCACAATTTTTAATATATCTTAAATGAACCCGAATAAAACGTAATCCTTATACGGGGAAAAAGAAATTCGGGGTTGACTATCAAAAAGTCGGTTTGATGGTTCATTTTGGCGCCCAAGGCCCCGAATCCGGTAAAAAAAAATCCAACAACTCGTGTCCATAGGTTCATATAAAAAAGGGTGCAATAAAGTGATACAGTTGTTCGCATAGCAAAAAATAAAAAACCAAAACTAAACACAAAAAACTACATATAGAACATCTAAAAAAGACAAATTTGTGAAAGAACTTTCGCGATTTTGGTTTCGGTTTCGTCTCGCGAGAGCAAAGAAGTCGAAGAGAAGAGAAGACAAGGAATACATCAACCAACCAACATTAAGAAGCCAACATCCATTTAACTTAGAAGCCATGGTAGAGAATTATAACCTCCCAATCCAATCAATTTAATCGAACGTGCGCTAACTATTTAACAAAAATCAAAAAGTTCTAACAAAAGTCATAAATCTAAGAAAAACGTTTCTGTAAAGTTAAATCAACTTCAAAAAAAAAACTAGCGCGCAAACAATGAGTGGCATGCATACATATTCCTAGTTGATGGAAAAAAAATATCATTAAAACAATCATCGTCATATTGTTGTAAAATTCCACTGTATAAATTTAATTTTGTTCGCGTCATTGACGTCCATGCTAAAACAAGAAAGTTAAAGTTATAGTCCACAGATAATATTACGATCCACAAATTTGTCACCAATTTCTCACACGTAATTCCTTCCCCTCTCGTATCAAAGAGCTTCGCTCATAAAAATTTACAAAGGGATATTACGTTCCACAACTTTTCGACACTTCCTCTCACGTAACTCATTCGTCTTTCTCACCAAGAAGCTTCGCACATAAAACTGTACTTGCACTTTTAGTCGTTTGAGCGTTCACCAATAGAAAAATTGTAGACAATTTCGTAAAAGCTTTCTTCCGCATTAATCCTTATTTCACCCGTTCCTCCATCTATCAACACAAATTCTCGTCGTCGCCGGAGAGTCAGCTGCATCGATCATATGCAGAAAAATTGCTTTCACCCTATCCTACAGCAGAATAGCATCTTTCGAAATCAACGTTATTATTCGTCGAAATAACAAATCCATCTTTCAATTAAATCATTTCCTAATTCAACGGATAAGCAGTAATCTTTCGCCGGGGGAACTATTTTGTCAGTTAAGAATTTTGTTGCCGATCATTGTTCTCAATAAAAATAAGTGAACTTTGAATTGCCGTTGAGCCGTTTTCTCTGCGGCAAAACTAGAATTTATTGATTTCCATTCTATCACTATCGCATCAAGTGTCTTTGAGTTTATTGTTGAATTGCACCAATTAAATTAATTTAATATGCCGGATGAAGAGAACACCATTGAAGAGTCGAATTAAGAGTCGAATTAAGAATATAGTATACACAACCTAATTGAAATATCGTTTGGGTATTGTGGAATCATACTTTAAACAACTTCTAGCGTATCGAACTCAGATAGAGCGACTAGTGCTATCCGAAAAAAGTCGAGAAGGTTTAGAGCACTTGTATATCTCCACAAAAACCAAAATTCTTTCTCTTTTGGGATCTAATCGACGTCTGTCCCAAATTGAGTTAATCATTAAAAAAATTTAAAGTTACCTCGATTTAATCGTAAATATTATGAATACCAGAATTTCATTCATTCGTTTACTACTTTGGTAGACAGCGACCCATCGTTGACAAAAATAGAAAAAATTTAACAACTTATTGACATGTTTAAGTGATAAGCCATTAGGAACAGTTAAAACGTTTCAGGTTACTGAGGAGAACTATCTAAAAGCTATCACATCACTCAAGGAAAAATAGGACAATAACTGTTTAATCTTTTTAGAGGACATTTCGGTCAATTGCCAATACCTTGCGAACCTAAGTAGACAATATTTCAGCATTCTCTACAATTCGCTTCAATCAATAGGTTCATTTGAGGATATATGTAACGCACTTATTATATATATCGCAATGTCCCAAATCGACTCTGAATCTCAGTCAAAATCTGACGAACATTTGGATTATACAACCCTGTGGTATAATAATGTGGTCTGAATGCGCCAACATACTCAGCAAACGATGTCATTATCTTGAAGTGAGGGAAAGTAAACAAGTTCGATCGGAACCAGGTTGTCGAAATTTGAACAGGCTACATCAGAATTATCGTTCCCAAATATCATTGCCTATGACTCAGTCTTGTAGTTTTTGCCGCGATGGTAATCATTCTATTTCAAGATGTTCCAGTTTCAATCCTTTTTCTGTCAAGGATCGATTCGAAAACGTTAAGGAATTAAGGCTTTATCTTAATGGTTCATGGTCAACATAAGAATTGCAAACAACCTCATCACACTTTCTTACACCGGATGAACGAAGAAGGTCCGAAGACGGACCATCGACATTAGCAGCAGTTCGCGCAGCAGTTCACACAACAGTTAAAAACACAACGGTTCAAAATACCAAAGTTATTCTGGCAACGGCATTGGTCCTTATTCAGGATTCGTCAGGTAACTTCCAAACAGGTAGAGTTTTACTTGACTCAGGGTCGCAGGTTAACTTAATTATTGAAATATTCACAAATAGTCTTCATCTCAAGAAGGAGAGAAAACGAGTAGACATTGCTGTTAGTGAGATAAAAATTAATTTCCAAATGCAGAAATTTCGAGTTGTGCCAGAAAAAACGTTAAATGTGAGGAACTAGAACATGCCCTGTAATCTGGAGTTGGCAGACGAACACTTCAATCAACCTTCATCAATAGACATTCTTCGACTTGCTGCAGACAGGGCAAGTCAAGCTCGGCGAAGGACTTCCAACGCTACAAAGAATGTTATTGGGTAGATACAAAACAATAGTAGATAAGGACAATCCACCTTGTTGCATAAGTTTGTTGAGAGAAGACAACTTGGAGCACTATGTCGAAAAATTCTGGCAACTGGAGGACGTTCAAGGACGAAAATCAAACTGGACAGAGGAGCAGCAGGAGTGCGACAGTTTTTTTCCAGCAAAGTGTTAAAATTTTATCCGGTGGTCGACTGATGGTTAGACTTCTTTTTAAAAAGGATCCGAGCTGTTTAGGGGTATCCTACGACATTGAATTTCATAGGTTTTTACCACTTGAACGCAGGTTTACCAAAAACGGTTTGCTACGGTCCCTGTATAAAGTGTTTCTTGAAGAATCTGAGACGTTAGGTCATATAACTCTGGTAAATTAACCGAATTTAAACGAACCACATTTTTATATACCTCATCAGTGCATCGTTAGACTAGATAGTATTTCAACAAAATGAAGAGTGATTTTCGATGCATCCTGCCGTACATCTTACAACAATTCAGAACGATCTTTTTAACATCCTTGTTCGATTTCGCTTGCAACGGTATGTTATTACTGCAGACATCGTATGAACGTATCGGGAATTCCTAATTCACCCGTCTGATCGTCGATTTCAATACATTTTGTAGAGGCAGAACAAGACAATGCCGTTGCAAACCTATCAGTTAAACACGGTGACATATGGTACGTCTTCGGCCCCGTATCTAGCCATTCGAAGTCTTGCTTACTTAAGTGAGCAAAGTAGGAATAGTTATCCATTGGGTTTCCGTGTTCTGAACAAGGATTCTTACATGGATGGCATGCTGACCGAAAATGCTAATCTAGAAGTCGTATTGCAGATAAAAGGAGAGGTTTCGAAAATATTAAAGTCATCAGGGTTAGAATTATCCAAATGGAATAGCAACTCTCCCATCATCGTTCAGACTTCAAATCATGAAAATAAGGAGATTATTCTCACGGAATCCAACCTCACAAGCACATTGGGCATCGCTTGGAGCTCTGCTTCTGACGAGTTTAGTTTTTCGTACAAACCATATCGGATGTACACTTAGTACACAAAAAGATCAATCAGTTCGCTAGCTTCGTCGCTATTTGACCCTATGAGACTTATAAATTCGGTAATTATCCGGGCAAAGATCATTTTTCAACGATTGTGAATCGAAAAACTGGACTGGGATGCATCAATCCGACAAAGTCATGATTCCGAGTGGCGAACAGTTCATGGGTGATCTGCAGTCGTTACAAAACCTGACTGTTCCACGACATGCCCTAATTGCAGATACATGTACGTATCAAATTCATAAGTTTGCGGATACTTCTATGCAAGCATATGGGTGCTGTTTATATCTGACAGTTACAGGTTCGTTTAGTGGCAAAATCACGAGTAGCGCCAACGCGGAAAAAGCAGCTACCTCGATTGGAACTGTGCGCTACACATCTCTTATCCAAGATCTGGAGAAAGATAAAAATACCTTCGGAAGCTCTCCGGCAAAAACCTTTCTTTGGAGATATTCGGTAATCTTCCTGCATTGGATTGCAACTGATACGTCGAAGCTCAGCACGTTTGTAGGAAATAGCGTGGAACAAATACAGAAGAAATAGCGAGATAAAGGGTGATTCATCATGAGGTTTGATTTATAATGTAAAATAAAGCACATAAATTTGAAAGTGCACTTAAAATTTCTATTATCAGTTAAAAGAACAATTCATGACATTTACTTTTCAAAATTAATATCATGTAAATGTTAGCCACGATTACGTCTGAGGTGGTCCATTCGGAAGGTCCAGTTGTGGGTGACTCGTTCTAGCATAGCGACTGGTATCTCGCTGATATAATGTTGGCTTCCAAAGCGTAATTCATAGCTGGATTATTCCTTAAGACCTGAAACTTCACATATCCCTAGAGAAAATAGTCCAAAGGTGTGATATCGCACGATATAGCCGGCCAATTTATCGTGGCAAAACGTGAAATTAAGTGCTCACCAAAATGATTTCTCAACAAGTCCATTGTTTTACGCGCTGTATGTCGTAGCACCGTCTTGTTGAAACCAGAGGTCACTTAGACCATGTGCATGAATTTAAGGAAGCCGTCCGTTAACATGGCGCGATAACGGTTACCATTGACAATTACATTTTGATTCGCTCATTTTTGAAGAAATATGGACCAATCATTCCACCAGCCCACAAACCACATCATACCTTGGTTTTTAATGGTTGTAATGGTAGTTCTTGGTACTATTCGGGTTTGTTTATTAACGTATCCATTGAGCCAGAAACGGGCTTCATCACTGAACAAAATTTCGCGATGAAACAACATTCTTATTGAATTTTTCCAGGCCTAGACTCTTACGTAAGATACGAAAAGTTGTCGAATACGACAACCCAAGCTGCTGAGAACGACGACGAATCGACTCGTTACGGTCTTCGCGTACATTCTTAGCTACGGCTGCTATAGTCTTCTCACTACGTGCTGGATGTGGTCGAGTATCATGCACTAATGTAAACTAGGACTTAAATTTGCAAATGGTAATGGTAATAGCGGTTTAAGTAGGTCGATTATGCGCACCGTAAGTTCCTCGATACTACGCTGATTTTCGTAGTACAGCTGAACAATTTGGTGACGCTCTTATAGTATGAGTGTTTCCATTATGACTTGCCAAACGATACTGAACAAAAATAATAGCAGTTTGATAGGATTCATACGTGATCTGTCAAAAAAAGCCTATTAAAAATCAAAGCTCACGATCCATTATAATCTGGAGACACGTTCCCACTCTCTAAAATCCAGCAGACATCGTGTCTAGGAACAAAACAAGTCACGTCAACAGCACGTCGGATTTGAACGAAGTACTTTTACTTGTGATCTCGACGGTACAAACTACTTGTTTCGCTGAAGAAATAGTATCCATCGAGAAGAATGAAAACCTGAAGGGCAGCGTAAGGTGGCTTAATCCGTTCGTTAAAAAAGGTCAACAATTTGCGTTTGCTAAGGGTAGGTGGACAACTCAAACATGCGGACATTTCTAAGGATTGTAAATACCCTCTATCTGCATCGGTCAAATATTCATGCGGGGGCGAAGTCACTCGTGGCACTGATAAGGCAGTGAATTTAGATAGTAAATGCAAGGGAACTCAATAGGAAGGTCGTCCGAAAATGCATACATTGTGTAAAATATCGGTCCAAATTATTGGAGCAAATGATGAGAAATATACCTCGGGAGAGGTTGACAGCTTCACGTCCCTTTTTGGTTTGCGGAGTTGACATCTGTCGTTTAATCAACACTTATTTAAAGATTCGGGGGAAGGTACCTTATAAGAAATGATTATGAAATGATTATGAAATGATTATAAGAAATCACAAGAAATTATATCTAATTTTTGCACTAATAGAAATATAAATTTCAATTTTATTACCTCTGAAGGGACCGTACTTTAAAGGCATTTGGTAGGCGGCCATCAAGGTCGCCAAAGACTATTTGTATCGCAGTTTGGCTGGAGGATTTGTCAACAGCACTTGTCGAAATTGAGGCGGTTATGAGCTCGAGGCCAATTACGCAGATGACGTCAGATCCCTAAGGGCCATTCCCGAGCTAGCAACAGAGGTTTTGGACATCAGTTACATCCAGCGATTGTGCAGGGTAAATGCCATGAAGATACACTTTTGGAAAAGATGGTCGGCGAAATATGTCAACGAGCTGCAGTGTCGGTCCAAATGGTTCACACCATTTGACAACACCCCTCCTCAAAGATGCCAGATGGGGGGATCAGCAACGTCATCGAAGGTCAGGATGGAAAAGTTCGAGTGGCAGAAGTTACTACATCCAGAGGTACCATGCGTCGCCCAGTATGCAAACTAGCAGCCTTTCCAGTTTGAAATGCAGTGCTTTCAATGGGTCGGAACGTTTTAAGAGATAGAGTTGGTATAACTTTCAAATTTCCCGCAAAAGTTATACCAATCGCCATAATTGTTGACTAAATAAAGTTCATAAAAACTGTTCAAAGAAGCCTATAAAAATCTGCTCGTTTGTCACGATTGCGGGTTGCACAATTTTCAATATAACACATGGGCTGAAAAGTCCGTTGTGTGATTCTAAGTTGTGATTTTATGTTTATTATGCATTTGAAAGATATGTCATCTATGTTTCCCCAGTAGATGATTTCGATATCAGAATCATCAACCAATGATGAATGGAGAATGGAATCGAATTTTCTAGCAAAATGGAAATTTTTATGGAACGCTGGATGGCACTGAATATTCTCGAAAGATGTCAGGGGTGTATAGTTTTTAGCATCCCCGATGACATGCTAAAATGTGAATTGCGAGTAGTGATAAAGTGGTTTAACTAAAAGATAAAGAAAAGTAAAAGTGATTGAGAAAAACGATTGGATTTTAAAATGTAACTGTATTAAATTAAGTGGTTCTATTAAAAGGAATAAGTTGTATCATTTTAACGCACACAAACATTTTACGTTGGTGTTAGAAGTAGTGCTTCATCGTTTTCATCGACTTGTGACACTGTGCATTGTCTTGATGAAACAGCACTTTATTTTTCTTCAAATGCGGCCGTTTTTCTGAGATTTCGTCCTTCAAAAGCACCAAAAACGCAATGTAATAGTCGCTTTTGATAGCCTGCCCCTTTTGGGGATAATCGATAAAAATTATGCCTTGTGTATCCCAAAATATGGATGCCATAACCTTGCCAGCCGACTGTTGAGTTTTTGGTCGTTTTGGATGAGATTCGTCGCCTGCTCGCCACTCAGCTGACTGCCGACTTGACTCTGATGTGAAATGATGGAGCCAAGTTTCATCCATTGTCACATACCGACGCAAAAATTCGGCTTTATTGCGGTTGAATAGCTTTAAACACTCCTCTGAATCATCAACACGTTGTTGTTCTTGGTCGACTGTGAGCAAACGCGGCAACCACTTTGAACAGAGCTTTCACATGTACTAATATTCGTATATAATATATCAAACACGCCCTTTTGATATCTTCAGAGCCTCAACTATCTCGATCAACTTTACTTTACGGTCATTTGTAATCATTTTGTGGACTTTTTTGATATTTTCTTACATCGGTATTTTTCTTTTCTTCCTCCCTGATTCTCCTTCGTGCTCGCTTTGTGCAAACGTAGCTCAAATCCCTTCTTGGAATATTAAGCATCATCTTATTAAGAGTTAAATTTTAATGTGGCACTGTGCATGATTGAAAGATTGCGTTTGGTCGCTTTGTTTTTTTAGACAGGGTGGATCTTGTATTTATAAAAGAACATAATATCTTTATTGCTATATTGACTTTTTGTAGCGTTCTAGTACTGCAGTCATCTTTTAAAGGTTAGTCTGAAAAGTTGGGTAAACTTGGGAAATCAGACGTACACAAATTGTACAAAATTCGACCAATAACAGAATATTGCAGTACATCTAGCTGACAAAAAATTAGACTTGAAACAATATCATTGACTAAGACTTTAACATAAAAGAACGACCTGACAAACAAGTTTCAACTATCTAACTGAAAAAGGAAAGAAATTGTAATTTTATATTTTACTCACATAGAAGACCATCTTGGCAAATAACTAAAATCAAATAGAATCAAATGCTTTTTCGATGTCCGTAAGTATCATCAACATAGTAAGATGATCCTACATCTACTATCCCTCTTTAACGTTTTCATACGGCAAAAGCATTGTCTGAGAATAGATATATAACAACCGATATATAGCGGGTTCTGATTGTGATTTTGAGTGGTATTTAGCATGACACCTACACAACAATTTGATTCGGTTAGCCGGCATCAGAATTTTTAGTTTACTACTTAGCATCGTCAGTGCTGTCTAAGTACGAAAGCTATCTGGCTGCGAACTAGAGCCATTATCTTTTTCTCACTGCGGTGTCGCCATTTACGTGCGCAGTGATGTAGCCTACCAAACACCACCACAATATGATCTCTCTTCCAATTCGGAATTCAAGTTTATACTGTCGAAATGTCATTTCCGTAAGCAAATAATCTACTACTGCTTTATTTACGGAGGTACAAACTGGACTGTAACTTAACAAGTATAAAAGTTTTATCCCTATGACCACATACTAAAATCATCATCACGGGTGATTTCAATATGCACAACTCTGGGTGGGTTCGACATTCTGAGCAGGCAACGTTCGAAGTACGGTGTATTGAGATCTTCGCTACAGAAAAAATATGTTTGAGCTCAGTGGTTAATTTCGGTCCATGGGTGGCATCCAACATTTAATGTGGAAACTAAATTCTTAGTGGAAGTTGGCTTGTTATTGATTTCTTGTTAACTAGAAAAAGAATGAAAAATGAACTCATCTTCCTTGATTAACGTTAATTGAAAAAATGAATGTCTTTCTGGCAAGGTTGGGATTCGAACACCGAACTACAACTGCTACATAGTCGTAAGGATATTTTTTTATAACTTACTTAAACCACTTTATCACTACCCTTAATTCATATTTCAAATACATGTGGAACGTTGGTATTTATACTCCCTTACATTTGAGAATGTTCTGTACTGTTTAGCATTCCATATAACTTTCCATTTCACCAGAATATTCACTAAAACTTTCCATTCTTAATGGGTTTAGTCTTCTGCTTTTCAAATATGGAAATCTTTTGCTATTCCAATATAGACGGCGCTATTCACATTTTAGGTAGTTATTACATTATCATAGTTTTTATGGATAAAATAGAACAACGAATTAAACTGCACATTGTTTTTAATCAGATGAAAACCTTTGACTTCAAAAAAACGCCGTCAAACCGCGGAATAATAACTGGCCTTGTGCTCAGTAGCTTCGCTTTGATCCACTGAGTTCCACCATTGGGGTAACTGTCAATCTTTGCAGGATGCGTTTTGAGAGATTAACCATGTACTTGTCCAGAGGTGTTATAATCCGTTTCATTACTGTAGTGTTTTAAAGAGTTAAGACTTCTATAAAATCCTGGAATAATCACAGTCACATAATTCACAGTCTTGTCTATTGCTTAGTACCTGTCTACCTTTGCCTACACATGAACGTCATTCCTATGAACACGGCGGGATATCGTTAGTTGACACGGTTACAATTTTTTTAGTTAAAAAAAAAAAAACAATGATAGTGAACACGCTTTTTTAACAGTTTTATCACGAAATCTGCGTAGTCGAATCAAGAATTTTATTATGGAATTTTTTTTTATTTATTATTAAACTTGAAAATTGTTCGCTGAGCAGCCTGTTTTTTACTTAAATTGAACAACAATTGTGAGCTTCATAAATAAGTAAGCATAACTGAGGTATTAAGCTAAAGTGGGGTGGCCGTGGTGTAGTGGTATATGCATAGACTCCTCAAGCAGAGGGTCACGGGTTGGAATCCCGTGCAAGGCAATTCTTTGAAAAAGTCTTTTCATAGAATTTGTATGTAGTTATATGAAAATCCGGTAGGCGTCAACTCTGACATGAAGGCATAACACTGATGTTGGAGTTGTTGCTGGCTGGGCTAAAATGTAAGGAACTAACAACTAGCACGTACTAAAACCCACTGGTTGAGGATGCACTGGCTCGTCCCGTCCAGTTTAAGAACCACCTCTGGGAAAAATATCAAAACCTTATACATCAAACTACTACAACACCCGCCCGCGCCCTGGAGAAAAGCCAGTAAAAGGGTATTCATATCTCCTGTTAGAAAAGTGTCCTGTTATTTAGTTGAGTACTTATCTTTGTTACCTGTGATTTAATGAATTTAGATGTGTTTATTTATTTATATTTTTATTTACAGCTTAAGGCTAATTAACAATGTTTCTTAATATAGTAGTGGCCTAAATATGTAATAGTTGCTATCCTTTAAGTTGAGAAGTTAGTATTAAATGACACCCGAATTAAATTTTTTAACAAAATTATAAGATCTGGTGTCAAGAACTATATATTTCCTTTTAATGTGACTGCACCGTAAATGTTTTTTTCTGAACGGGCATAACTGTTTTGCTTGTCAGCGTCTACCATTTAATCATGATTCATTACTCGAAAAAGCAACGTCTACAAATTATTAAAATTTATTACCAAAATTCGAGGCAGTGTCCTCAACTTTAACAGTTCTTACGTCGTTACAAAAATTGACTTGACTACCGAAATATTTGATGGACTATGCCACACAGCCTTTGTGCTGAGGCCGAAGATCGTCCAAATCTATGTCTTCAATTTTAGACCACAACAATTTGATAATCATGGCTCTGTAGCTCTCACCGTTTACCAAAATGGAGTCTCCAATGCATTTTCGGAATAAAATGGGCCAATAATGCCACCACTTCAAAATCCGTACCAAACTGTCACTCCTTGCGGATGCAGAGATAAAAATACTCCTTATCAGAAAAAATGATTTTTCGGCTGCAATAGATGTCCAGTTCTGGCTGCTGTATGGCCTAAACTGAGAAGCGATAATGAAGCGGATTGTCATTTGCTTCAATTGCTAGCTCAATAGGACTTTGTAAGGGAATATCTGTAAGGGAATATCTGGGGCCTTTGCTTACAGTTCTTATCAGGCCGGTGCGTAAAATGTTAAGTTTTTGAGATCGATGGCGAGTAGATTTTCCTGTTTAAAGTCGAACACATTCGGTCACAGCAGCCACATTCTCGTCGTTACGTACCGTACGACGACGGGGACGGTGAGTGTTGTCCCCAAACAAGCTCGTCTCATAAACTTCTTGCACAAACTTTTTCGTTTCGGTAAAAACTTTTTTTCAATAAACGCACTATTTACGCAAAAAGAACTTTTCAAATATCTTCGCAATATTTTCCAACGTTAATCAAGCGCACGGTGATTTATTTCGTTTTGAAGAGGTATGATACTAACTGACAGTCAGGAATTCGAGCTTGAAAAGCAATCAGTGTCAAAATTACATACGATTAAAAATGGAAATTGTATTTGGAACACCCGTTATTTTGTAAAAGAGATTCAATATTAACGTAGTCATTCGTGAATAATATTTTCTAAGAAAGGAATGAAAACTTAAAACTGTTCTAATAAGCCATGGAAGTTTATTAAAAAATGTTGGGGCTGTAACGGTGTATACATTTGGTTTCGTATGAAATTTCATAAGAAATCTCCTAAAACTGTAAAATGTTTGTGTGAGTTCAAAAGATAGAACCTATTTCGTTCTACACAATCACTTTATTTAAAATCATAATACAACAACAATGTATAATTAAATCCAATCTAAACCATCTATTTATCACATTTATTAACCACTTTACTTTACTTCATCTTTTACTCAAGTCACTTTACCACTGTTTCACTTTCTAAATTCAACTTTAGAACTAAATTCTTCTCTGTAAGATGCTGATATTTATACTTACCGCCATCTTTCGAGAACTTTATGTACCATCCATGTTTCCAAACATCTTTTCATATCACCAGAATATTCTGTAAAGAGTTTCCACTATTCCTACAATGGATCAGTCTTCTGCTTATCAAATACAGGTGGCGCTGTTTACATTCAATGTAAGAGATTGTAATAATTTATGCATATTAAATAATGCATAAAATAAATATTATAAACGAAAAGGTGTCTCATTGGTAAAATTCGTAAGTGTTCAAATAAATTGGAAAGATCTGAGTATATCAATTTTTTTAATGATATTCTGAATTATACGTTTTTGAGCTATGAACTATCACAATCTGTGATGATCTAGTACATGTTTGAGTGAACAAGCCTAAGATTTTCTTTAAATTTTTTGTAAATTTTGAGACCTATAAGTAAAGACAATATCGTCTGCAAATGCAGAGATGGTGCCATTTAAATTCAATTCTAAGAGTTAATGACAAACAGGCAATCACATTTAACCGTACATGAAACAGAAAAAATGTCTAATGACGGAAACATGTCTAATTACGGAAAAATGTCTTACGACGCTCTACAATAAATGTACTGTAAAGTACATTTTGCCGAGCAAATAAAGTACATAACTGTGAGATAACAAAGTCAAACCGGGTGTCAAATTATATGCTTATTTAAGAAACCAGCAACGAAACGGTATATAAATCAGCGTTGATTGAAGAGTTCTTAGAAAAAGTTGCGAAGAAGAGATTACTGATGGTCGTTGATAAAAATACCATTTCCAAAAAGCAGCAGTACACCTTTAATAAAAATAAAAAAAATAATAATGGTACGACTATTGAGCGAATTTATGATCACAATCAGCAATTTTCTAAACAAAAATCATGTAGTGGTGTTGTTCACATAAAAGTCATTGATACACTTGATAACAATAAACTGTTTCGATCGAATCGAAATCCAGGGAAAAGCTTAATATGGGAAATAAAAACTTGCTTGGAGACATGTACAAGAATCGAAATTTGGGCTAGTTATATTGGGTATGTAATTTAATTCGTGGGTTTTTTTTTTTTTTTCAAAATTTGAACGTTTATTTAAGAAAAACATGTACAATAGTATTATTCAAAGTATTGCCCATCTGAAGCTACGACTTTTTCCCACCTTTCTGGCAAATTTGTGGATCCCATCCCAAAAGAACTGCGCCGGCTTGGCAGCCAAGAATGAATCAAGCCAAATTTTGATATTCTGCTCTGATGTGAACCGTATTTCAGTGAGGGCTTTCTGCATTGACCGGAACAAATGGTAGTCAGAAAGGGCAAGGTCTGGCCTATAAGGCAGGTGGGGTAAGACTTCCCATCCACTGTTTTCCAAATAGTTCTTAACCGGAATAGCAATGTGGGGCCGAGCATTGTCATGATGGAAAATTATTGCCTCGTGTCTGGTCGCATATTCTGGGCGTTTTTCGGCTACTGCTCTCTTCAAATGGATTAATTGTGTTCGGTAGCGTTGTCCGCTGATGGTTTCACTCGGTTTTAGCAGCTCATAATACAGCACACCCGTCTGATCCCACCAAATACAGAGCATTACCTTCGCGCCATGGATATTCGGCTTTGTCGTTGATTTGGCTGGTTGGCCGGGTTTCACATATGATTTTTTGCACTTAGGGTTGTCGTAATGGATCCATTTTTCATCACCAGTAACAATCCGATGCAAAAATGAATTCCTTTTGTGGCGTTCTAGCAGCATTTCGGACATGCAAAACCGCCTTTCGACATCTCTCGGCTTAAGTTCATGTGGAATCTAATTTCCTTGCTTGTGAATATATCCAGCTGCTTTTAAACGTTTTGAAATGGCTGCTTGAGTGACACCCAAAGATTCTGCGAGCTCTTCTTTTGCTTGGCAACAATCTTCATAGAGTAATGCTTCCAGTTCTTCATCTTCAAATTTTTTGGTTGCCCATGAGGTTCATCGTCTTCCAAGCCAAAATCAACTACTTTTGGCACGTTCACTCAGCTAGCGCATGTTCACCATAAACTTCCACCAAAATACCTCAGCAGTTTTCTTCATATTAAAGTAATGAAGAAGACCTCCCCGCAAAAACACTTTTTTAGGCACAAAGTTCGACATATTTGAGTGAAAAAAAATTATTGTTGTTTACGCTTCAAATGAATGACATGTACTGAAATGACGTACAATGACAGTAGCTTTCTAACGCATGTTCCAATAGAATAATAACAATGAAATAATACAAGCTACGCCATCTCTTAGCAAACCACACGAAGTTATAGACCCAATATTTAGGACATAAATGTCCTAAAACTACAACGAAAATATTGCAAAGGAGTTAAATAAGTAAGATACATTTAGATCTTTCAAAAGGAATCTTCGACTTAGTATAGCTTGGATAACGCTGGGTTCGAAAGCAAGGTTACTATGCTTTAATTGAATCCAAAATAAGATGTGGGCTTTTTGTTAAGGAGGACATTCAATTCAGTGATCTGATCAATGTTTTTTCTTACATTAAAATACGTTTTATCCTAACTAACTCGATGTTTCTATTAATCTGTTAATTTTGTTTTAATGGGGCTAACAACTCGTAAACCATAGAACTTTTAATTAGTTTCATTCGTTTTTGCGTATTGTTTTTTCTATAATGCTTTTATTACTTTGATTCCCATTTTGTTCTTGAATTGCTTCTACATCGTCGAGCAATAATTGTGTTTTGTCAATTGAAATGTATGTAATTACCATATATAATAAGTTAAGATAAAAACGACAGAAAAAAAAAATTTAACGGTGTGTATATATAATTAATTCTAGCTTTATTTTAAACTACGTTCATGCCATTATGTGTGGAATAGCACACTTTAGCCTCGGCTTCGCTGACAGTGCTTCAAGGAGTCGGTCCAATATGTGCTGCGTTATTTGGGAAATAGCGTATCGAATGTTGGCGTCAAGCTCGTCCAAAGTGGTTGGTTTGTTAGCGTAGACTAATGACTTGACGTAGCTCAGGAGAAATTTATCGAGTGGTGTCAAAAAGCATGATCGCGGCGGCCAATTGATGAATGCTCACCGTGAGATGACCCGGTCACCAAATTTCTCCTTCACAACTTCGAGCGTTGCATCGGTTGTATGGTATCAAGTCCCATCTTGTTGCCGATTTCTGATCACAGAAAGTACCCATCGTCCTATACCTGAGACTATTGACAGTAACGGTGTCTACATAATTGATCATTCCAAAAGAAATAAGTTCGGATGACCCCGTCATGCCATAAATTGCACCAAACAGTCAACTTTTATAGATGTATTGATAATTGGCCGAACACTTGTAGATTGTGTTTTTTTTAAATAATGGCAATTTTGCTTGTTAACATAGCCGCTAAGTAAAAAATGGGCCTCGTCCGAAAATTTGATGTTTTAGCCATCATATCTAGCAAACTCACAGCGTGGTCTATGGTCGTCCGGCTTTAATTCTCACGTCAGCACAACCTTATACAGATATAGACCCAAATCTAACCACAAAATAAGCTGGTATGACTCTCTAGCAATGCCCAGTTCCGCTAATTGGCGACGAATCGACATTTCTGGGTCTTCTTCGATACTGGCCACTACGGCGGCTTTTACACGGTGCAAAGAACTGCCTGCATACCGAAGCCGACCGATCTCACGATAAAATTACAAATGAGCCGGAATTTCGATAATATTTTTTAAAAATTTCCGTATTCCATTCCGATAAAATGGAAAACCCCACTTAATATTCTGGCAGCTGGATGTCATTGGTAACTATGACAGCTGCTGCCTTACTATTTGGTTCTGAACTCTGTCGTATTTTAAACACAGTACATACTTACTAAAATAAATTGTTACCGACAGCATTATTAACATTGCACGTTAATAATGTACATTGTTCTGTATACATGACAATCAGGAAAAACGGTACAAAGCGACTTATGTTCTACCTATTAATATACGAGTATAATGTTATAACTTCTTTTCCTTTCGTTATCTCTTACTCTTACGGGGTTATAGACCAGGAAAAAATAACTAGATTTTTTTCTTCGAAAAGATATAAATGGTTAAATAGGGTAAGTAAAGATTTTCGACGAATCTCTTGACAATTAACTCTTACTCTATAATGCTTAATCAAATTAATCCATTTCTAAATACCCTCATATGTTATTCCTTTTAGAAACATATATGTTTTATGTAACATAAGACTTCACTCAGATTATTGAAAATGAATACACTTGCGCGATTATTCTTTTTCCCAAATCATTTTTAAGCACTAATAGCATAAAATGATCTTCCTTATACCTGCATCCAATACGACGGCTATTATCAAGATTTTAATGTTTTTTTATTTCGTTTCAAAATTCCATATCTCTAAAAAATACACTCTTTTACAAGTTAACGAATAATCTGCAAACACAGCTTTATAAAATGCATGATCGATCGCACATATTGTCCAAAGCTACGGCTGTAGTTTTGTTTTCAATTACTTAAACTTTAAGTAGAGAAAATAGATATTATGTGATATTATAGATGATGATAGATATTATCCCATCCTGGATAATAATGAAAAAAAAGGTGGTTTTGATTCTAAAGTAATGGTAGTAAAAAAACAGTAAACAATTAAACATGTTCCTTAATAAATAACTGGGGCCCTTAGTTGAATATTTAATGGACAATGTAGCTGGATAATTTTAGGTTTAACTCTAACATAATATAATATTTATGGAAAGACTCCAACAAGATAATTTACAAACAGACCTGAATGAAATAAACGTTAAAAATATAAAATACTTTTATTGTTAGTTACTAAGTTTTAAATACTTTGAATTATGTAAAATCGCTGTGAAATATATCTGTAGAAATAGATTGATATTGTAAAAATGTAAATATTTTGTATGAATATATTTCAAAATAATATTTACAAAGAATAAATAAATGATCTGACATTGGCAATCAATAAATATCTGATAAAATATACGTGTGCTGAATGGGATTGATAGTCTCGATTAAGTAAGTTAGGAATATGAAAACTATCATGATGCTTGGAAATAAAATAAAAGAGTCTGCAACTGCATCTTATTTCTGCTTTAATGGTGTTTTTATTTTCAATACAATTATTGCTCCGTTGGATCAAGATTATTCGGAAAAAGGACACTACATGTTCTCAATAGAAACTAGACCGAATGTCAGAGAGCATGAATAATAAAGCATAAATCTCGATGTATAATTCGCTTCTCAATTAAATATTAATGAAATGTGGAACAATATGTGGACTTGTCTTTTATCGCACCCACATGATACAGTAATATATTCAACTAATTGAAAAAACTTTAGCCCTTGTAATTAGTAAATCTATAGTATTGTAAAATGTTTGAGTGGGTACAATATAATTGCTTTATTTAATACAATTTTGGTACAATTTATAATTTAATCACGTATCTCAACCCTTTTACTTTTCTTTAGTTTTTACTTAAACCACTTAATCACTCTCGTGATGAACTGACTTGCACACCTTGGGGTTGCTGATATTTATACTCCAAAGATATATTTCGAGAAAGCTCTGTGTCATCCAGCACTCTATAAAGATTGCCATTTTGTGGTGTTGAAATCTTCTGCTATAAAAACATGCAGGGTGAGTTTTTTAACTTGAGACATCCAAATTACTCGAAAAATACGCGATATAGCGAAAAATGTTTCAGACAAAAGTCATATAAGACATATAGGACACTGCTCACATTCAAATAAATGCATATTACACTGTTTTCTCCCTAAACTTGTTCGTCCTGAACAATTTCTTCATTCATCGTTTCGTTGAAATGATACATTCTATCCAAATGGACTACCTTCAATTTTCCTCGATCCTCACGTTGGATACGGTAGATAACGTCCTTAATGCGGGTTATCACCTTTTATGGACGTTCCTAATCCTGTTGCAGTTTTGGCGATTTTCCTTTCATACACAGAGGATTATACATCCACACCAAATCTCCTTCGTTGAAGCCGAAAGATTTGATGTCGTATCTAATCTTCATGTGGTTGCTCGCTGGCTTCATCTTTTTTCGGGTGTTTACATGTTATTTACGAATCCTGCTGCGCAAGTCATTCACGAAGTCATTCAACTCATTGGGCTCTGTAGGTGGAGTGGATCTGGATCGTTTCAATTGGCAACCGAACTTTTTGACCAAATAAGATCTCTGATGGTGTGTGTTCTGTTTAACGATAGACTGCGTTTCGGTAGGTCATTAAGAAAAGGGGTATGTATAGTTCCCAGTCCCGCTGGCAGTAGCTGACGACCTTAGAAAGATGTTTATTCAAGGTTCGATTGGTGATTGAACGATTGAACATTGATGGTGTATCGGTTGCCATTAAAGTTTCTAAAAACTGTCCAGCGATGTCGATGGCTATTTGTTCGAATGGTGCTCCGACATTTTATTGTTGCATTCGTCCCAGTGGCTTTACTTTTGGTTATTTAATAGCCACACATTATGCACTTTTTGCACCGATTCTGGACATTTTGTTTAGCGCTTAGCAGTAGAAACCCTACATATTCCCTTAACTTGTTTATTTTCAAATTGTCCTGAGATTTCGCCAAGTTTTTCATGGAGTGAATATGGACCGTAGCACGATAAGCTGCTTATGAGATGTTGTTCCATCTGCATTTTCCCATTTTCTCTTCACTGCACTTTTTGCACCGATTCTGGACATTTTGTTTAGCGCTTAGCCAGTAGAAACTTTACATATTCCCTTAACTTGTTTATTTTCAAATTGTCCTGAGATTTCGCCAAGTTTTTCATGGAGTACTTGGGTGAATATGGACCGTAGCACGATAAGCTGCTTATGAGATGTTGTTCCATCTGCATTTTCCCATTTTCTCTTCAGCAAACCATCTTGCAGACAAAGCGAGTCCCACTGTGCAAAGTATGCCTCCAGTGTTTGCCTCCGGTCTGATATCTGCTGCATTTCTTCATTTTCCTTCCAGGCCAATATTGGTCCGATGTCATTATCTGCCTGTTGGGATGAACGGATGTTGTCTGTACCCCAATCCTCTATTTTTCCGTTGCAGTGTTTACATTTAACTCCACACTGTCTACGTGAGAGAGCATCAGCATTATCTTTAAAGTGCGGTGTTGCACTTCAAAGTTGTAGCCCTGCAGCTGGTCGATCTATCTCGCAACTTGGTCTTCTGCGTCTGCATTAACGATGAACATTTTTCCGGATGTGGAGCAACCTTAGAGGGGGCATTGCACAGTTGACTTTTGAGTTCTTCAAATGCTTGTTCACTGTCTGCAGATCACCTGAACCGTCGCCCTTTTTCCCTAAGTTGATGTAGGCTCTTCGCAATATCAGCAAGATTATTTATGAACCTTCTGTAGTAGTTGCAAAGTCCCAAAAAGCTTTTCAGTTGGTGTTTATATTTTGGGTCCGGCCAACTTTCCACAGCTTCACTTTTGTCAGGTTGCATCCGTACTCTTTCAACTAATATAATGTGACCCAGATATTTTACTTCCGGACTGAAGCTTCAGCTTCAAAAAAGCACTTCGCAGCCTCTCAAACACTTCTTTTAGATTTTCGCGATAATTCTCGAACGTTTTGCCTATGACGATAACGACGTCCAATTACACTAGGCTGGGGTCCTTATAATGTTATTTCCATTAGTCGCTCGAAAGTGGGCGGAGTGTTCCACAGTAGAAACGACACCGCTGTAAACTGCCAGAGTCCGTTTCCTGCAGTGAAGGTAGTTTTTTCACGATCGGTATGATTTATCTCTACCCGCCATTTACTCCTCTTCAAGTAAAGAGTTGAAAACAATTTCGCTCCAGAAAGCGTATCCAAAGTGTCATCGATTTTGGAAAGTGGGTAGCTGTCCTTTTTAGTGATATCGTTGAGACGTCAGTAGTCATCCTGCCGTATTTCATCTTAACGAGTACCACTGGAGTTTTCACGGACTCTGCGATTCTTCAATCAGTCTCTCAACTTTCATCTTTGACACCATTTCGGCAATTTCTGTTTGCTTTGTAAATGGAAGAAGCCTTGCAGGTTGATGGATTTTTCGGACATCTCCGGGGTCAATTAATTGTTCAACAAGTTGCGTACGTCCATATTCTTCAGGATTCGCTGCTCTTGATCGAGATTACAGAGACTGAGATTGTTATTCTTAATTTTCATGTTATGAACAGTTGCGACCGGTGTTGCACGATTTGTTTTCGATGTGGCCGATAGAGCCTCAACAGGTCCACATTTTCCCACTCTCTCCCCGTTTCACCTTTTCACTGAATGTCTTTGGATCACTAAGGACTTCCCACCATGAAGTCTCTCGTATTTTCTGGCTTCATCAAATAGAATTGGTGGCTACCAATACCACCTTCCACTTTTGCCCAAACAATTGCTTCTGACTTAAACTTTAAGACTATACCAATACACTCGTCGTATATATCAGCCACCAGAAAAACGTAAGAGAAGGCTATTCCGGCCAAGTGAATTTTAATGCGAACTTTTCCATATACCTTAGCTGTTCTCAAGCTATAACTGCTGATGTTATGCAAAAAAAATTTCTGCACCAAAGTCCTCCTGATTATATAGGCCATGACACCGGCGTCTATTGTTTCCATCTATTTTTTCTTTCCACTGATTACTTTTACTAGAATTCTGTTATTGCATCGTTTTGCTAGAAAACTTGAGTGATGGTCCTTGGCTTTTGACTCCTACTACCAACTTCTGCTGTTGGTGCTTAAGCATTTCTCGACTTATGACTTAAAGTTAACCAGTCGGTATATGATAGGCGTTTCAGCCGGTTTCTTTCTCTGTTTGCTTATTATCACAGTAAGGACAATTTTTTCGTCGCATCGGTTCTTTACACTGCCTTTGAAGATGTCCTCTTTTATTGCAGTTCCAGCAGCGCATTCTTCGTCCATCGTGTGGAGTAACACGTTCCTCGGCACTAAATCTTGCGCAGGAGCATTCAACAGATGCTTCCTGACCAAATGTGTTCCTTTGGAAGCCTGATTGGTTGCTTCCATCGCCAGGGCAAAAGAAAGCGCTTCAGCAAGGGTTCTTTTCTCTGCGTATTGCTGACTGTAGCTTCGAATCTGCAATTTCCTTGATGATTGCGTTTTCTGCTATTTCGTCGATAATTTCCTGGTCTGCGTTAGGGTATGACAAATGTGCCAGTCTACTCACGTGTGCTTGAAGCTGCTGGTGTGCATTCGGCTTTGTAACTGGACCTTGTAAGTCTCCTGCATGTGGCTATCTCAATAGCTTGTATCAAAGCCACATAATTTTTATGCTTTTTAATGTCTATTTGTTGAAATTCTTGTAAACAATTTTGCTCCGTGCAAAGGGCAAACCAAGTCTCCTCACTGTCCCAGTTGTTCGCAAAGGCAGTCATTTCAAACTGCTTCGTATAAGTAGACCGTGATGTCTGGCCATCGAATGAGGATAGGCTGAAAAGTCCGTTTCTAAGAGAGGGCACTACTTGAATTAAATCTATACCATTTTCAGTTAGTACCAACCTTCAAAAGATACGTGTATAAATTTGACAGCTGTCGGACGATTAGTTCTCGAGATATAGCGTTGTGAGTGAAGCAACTTTTGTTATTGTGAAAAAAAATGAATTTAAAGCAATTTCGTGTGTTGATTTATCCTTGGTTTTTGATGGAAAAAAATGCAGCCGATGCAAAGAAATGGCTTGATAAGTGTTACTCGGACTCTGCACCAGCTCTGCACCATTCGCAACTGGATTGAAAAATTTAAAAAGCACCAAAGATGATGCACGCAGTGGACGTCCAAAAGAGGCTGTTTCAGATGAAAACATCAAAAAAGTCCACAAAGTGATCACGAATGACCGTAAAGTGAAGTTGATCGAGATAACTGAGGCTCTGAAGATATCAAAAGAGCGTGTTGGATATACAATATCATACACGAATATTTGGACATGCGAAAGCTCTGTTCAAAGTGGGTGCCGCGTTTGTTCACAGTCGACCAAAAACAACAACGTGTTGATGATTCAGAAGAGTGTTTAAAGCTGTTCAACCGCAATAAAACCGAATTTTTGCGTCGGTATGTGACAATGGATGAAACTTGGCTCCATCACTTCACACCACATACATCCGTATTTTGGGATACACATAGAATGGTTTAGAGACTATCTCCAAACGGGGCAGACTATCAACAGTGACTATTACATTGCGTTGTTGGAGCATTTGAAGGACGAAATCGCAGAAAAACGGCCGCATTTGGAGAAAAATAAAGTGCTGTTTCATTAAAACAATGCACAGTGTCACAAAAGAAGGCTAGCCGGAAAGATATTTAAGACCGATGAAGAAGTAATCGCCGAAACAGAGGCCTATTTTGAGGCTAAATTGAAATCGTACTGCAAAACTGGTATCGAAAGATTGAAAAATCGTTTCAATCAGTGTATCGCTCTCGAAGGCAACTATATTAAGAAATAAAGTTGAATTTTGCAAAATTTTACTATAAAACGGACTGGACTTTTCAGCCCAGCTTTTTCAAATCAGAAAACACTTTTTTTGTTTTCTTTTTGTTTTTTTTTTTTTTACACACATTAAGCACTATCCTACTTCTAACACCAACGTAAAATGTTTGTGTGCGTTAAAATGATACAACTTATTCCTTTTAATAGAACCACTTAATTTAATACAGTTACATTTTAAAATCCAATCGTTTTTCTCAATCACTTTTACTTTTCTTTATCTTTTACTTAAACCACTTTATCACTACTCGCACACATTTCAAATTCCACTTTAAAAATGACTTGCATGTCATCGGGGATGCTAAAAATTATACACCCCTGACATCCAGCGTTCCATAAAAATTTCCATTTTGCTAGAAATTTCTCAATTCATCATTGGTTGATGATTCTGCTATCGAAATCATCTACTGGGGAAACATAGATGACGCTGCTATCGTTCAAATGTACAATAAACATAAAATCACAACTTAAAATCACTCGTAATATATGTAGTTGTTTTAAGCAAAATCAAGTTGATAGAATACAATAGTTTTGCAACCGCCATTGTAAAAGAGACTGAACATGCAGTTCCGAATTCTGTTTATAAAATTAATTATAAAATCTAATTTTAGTGGTAATGCAATTCTTTCCCTTCATTAATAAAACTTGAAATTTACTCAAAATATATGTAGAAACTTGATTTTCTTAAAGCATTTTTGTCAGTAAGTGTCGAATTTCATATTTAATTAACCAGTTGATTTAACATTATTAAAGAAAGATCTAAAATCAATGTCCTTAATAGTACTTCAATATTCTTTTTAGCCTCTTCGATGAATACTTTCGAGGTAATCAACGAAATTTTATTTTACAAACATGGTATTGAGACATTTTAACACGTATGTAGGTAACTTGTTTTTAGGTCAACTTATGTTAATTGTTACAAACCAAAAAATAGTTGCAGATCATCTCTAAATGCAGTTTAAGTAACTAAGAATATATAAATACGAGTATATCCAGGTGCTGTAAGCACATTATCTTGTGAAACACAAGTTAAAACTATCATACGAAAAACGAACTTGTCTATACAATACGTGTAATTATAAGTAGTTCAATAATATTTTGTGCGTAATGGAATCATTTGAACATCATGTACTCGTATATAAAAAAAAAATTGTGTATTGGTAAGAATTTTAATCCAAAATAATGAATAGTCATCGACTTTAGCAGGATTAATGAGTACACCATTGACTGAGCACTACCCCATCTAGAATATGATACATCGGTTGCAGTAAAAAATTTTGGAAAATCTAAATACCATATTTCACAACTTTGGACATTTATTAAATCCTTTTAACGTGAAATGACAAACGGAAAACTACTTTCATTTCAAATAATGGTAAACATTAATGTCGTATGCATTTCTTTACAGGAAGATATCCCAAAAATTTGTCATATTTAAATCGATGACATAATTATTGTTGACTCTCCAAATGGGAAACACATTTTACAAATATAGACATAATCGTATATGTATATTTACTTAATCAATTTACTATTTCTGTAAAAAAAAAAAAATCGTAATTTCAGTCAGTCAATAAAGAACTTGTTAATACGGCTGTTTATTTACGCAATCTGTCGCCAACAAAACTTCTGGGAAATAAGACTAATTACGAAGTTTGGCCTTATGCAGGACATTTTAGAATTTTTGGATGCAAGGCATTTTTGCTAGATAAGCGCCCGTGTAAGGCAAAATTTCAAGCAAGAGCTGTTGAGTGTTGAGTTGATGATCCGAAAAGACAACAAATTTACAAATCCCGAGATATTCGATTTATGGAAAACGAAATATTTTAGACTTGAATAGTGAGAATAGTATACGTCTAATATGTAGATTTTAGCGGTAGCAAACAATGCCAATACAGTAGATCTAAAAATGTAGAAAAAGAGAAGTTTATAGGCTTCACATCTGAAAGTAGTGAAGAATCCTTTTTATCTGACTTTGGGGAGAAAGAAGAGCTCGCGGTTTTTGAGGATGACGGTCAAGCGGTTCCGATTGATAATGGAAATGTGAAGTCAAATCAGCAAAAACCACCGGAAGATATTCAGTATGCGGACTTAAATGATCAACAGGCCACTTCAGACGATTTTGCTTATGCGCAAGTGTATGAAGTGAGAGCATTGATAAGATATTACTATTTTTAGAATACTGACTTGAAGTTGTGTGATAATTCACGTGGAAGACGCAAGCGATGAAGGATGAATACGATTCGCTGATATCTAAAAATACCTGGGTGTTGGTAGAATTACCCGCAAATCGCCGAGCAATCAAATGCAAATGGGTGCTTAACATAAAAGGCTCGTCGTAAAAGGATGCAGCCAATAGTTCGGGATTGACTATACTGAAACCTTTTCACCTGTGCTACGCCATTCAACTATTCGATTAATCTTGACCCTAGCGGTTGAATTTGAATCATAACGTAGAGCATATTTGAATGGGGCAGTAAAAGAAGATATATTTATGCAGCAACCTGAACAAATTAAATCTACATAACAACAATAAAGTCTGTAAGTTGAAAGACATTGCTCGCAATGTTCGGACATCTAAAATACTTGAGGAGTGCCTAATGTTGATCGCAACATGATCAATATTGTTGACAGTTTGCTGATCTGGTGCCTGCCATGTTCTTTTGAGAATATTTACGTGAGGAAACCTAGCGCTTGCTAAGTCGATTGGACTAGGTACGTTTCCAGACAAGGTGTCATGTAAACTACGTCTCTCAATTGTTCTATCACAGATGTCCCCTTTTCCAATTTTGGTATTGAAGTCGCCTTGGATGATTTCAACGTCATACATCAGACATTGCTCTAAGGTTTTGTCGAGGAGTTCGTATAAGCTTTTCTTGGTAGCATCGTACTTTTCCTCTGTTGGAGCGCGAGCGCGTATAAGGTTAATGTTAGCGAATTTACCTTTGATACAGATTGTTATAAGGCATTCACGCACGTGTTGAAAGCTCAAGACTTCTTGCCTAAGTCTACTGCTTACAACAAATCCGCATCCAAATATACGATGCTTACGTTCCCTATAGCAATTACCCTAGTAAACATCACAGTTTTTCACCTTTCCTTTGGCCGGCAAATCTCACCGCACTTCTTGGACCGCGGTGATATCTGCTTTATAGCAGTCTAGGGCCTCCGCTAATTGTTGGGCTGCACGCGTCCTGTTCAAGGTCCTAACATTCCACGTACAGATTCGAAAGTCGTTGTACTTTATTCGCTTTGCAGGGTCATCAATAGTGAATTTGTTCTTATCCGAGACTTTTGGTCGTTTCGTTACAATTACTTTTTTGTACGTGGTTGGGCAGTTAGCCCGACGAGGGCCAGACCTTTTTGGGACCAAATTCCGGAGCCAGTAACCGGCTTCGGGGATGTTAGCCCGCCATCCGGGCTCATCCGCCACCAACTCCTTTCCAACAACCTGACTTAGTGTTGCAGATCTATGTAGACCAATTCTCTCCTCAGCTGCCTCTAACGACCTTCCAAAGGGGTAGGTTACCTTATCTCCAGTCGAGGTACTAGGCACCATAGATGAACTAACATAGACGGAAAATTTTTCAGATATTTTATTTATTTTTCGCCTCTATCCGTGTGACCACGTCTGTGAATACTTGTGAATTGTCATCAATGGCAATTTCCCTCCCATTTTAAACAAAACCCACCCTTTTACTCAAAAAAGGCCATCCATATCACACACACGCGTGCAAATCGCTCTCATTCTAGCAATTTTACTTTTAAATTACTCTTATTTTAACAACTTTACTAGTAGATTCCTCTCATTCTAGTAAATTGTGACAGGTTATACAAATGCACAAAGTTTGGTAATTCACTTGCAGTGTGTCTAAGGGCTCCCAAAAGTATTAGCAGAGTTTGACATCTAGGTTAGTTCATCTATGCTTGGCACCTAGCAGTTAACACGTGGAGCTGAGTAGTAGGAGTTGATGGTGTGATGATTAATAAGGAATGCTTGCGTTCTTATATAATCGCTTTCACCACCCTTTTTGCTTGGGACACTAAAAATAGAAAAGCATTGGCATCGATTTTACTATGCATGTGTAAAATCTTTTCAGTTTCTGCATGTAAAAATTGCAAGATTTCCAGGACCTGCACTTAAGATCATAGTATTTAAGCAGCTTTTAAATTTAAAAAAGCAGGAAAACTCCCCGATGTCCGAACACATTTATAAATTTTTGATCTTATGGGAAATGGATATTATATTACAAGATGATCTGTTAACGATCATTCCACTATCTAGTCTTCTAAAATGCTAAGTAAATTTAATAATTGCAGTCTAAAGATGTTTTGTCGAATATATCTGCATTGAAAAATAAGTTGGTTGAAGAAGCTAAGAGGTGAGAGAACGAGTCAACTTAAAAGACATGTCTGCTTCCATTTTTAAGAAGTGCTAAGATGTGCAGCATCATGTACGAGTAATACTAACACTACGAATTAAAATCAAATTGGGTATTGAGTATTTTATGGTAGCATACTCATACGAATCAAGAGCGTACAGATTATACAATCCAAAGGAGAAGAAAATATGCACGTCTAAAAATGTTCGGACAACCTAAATTAATCAAAACCACATTATCTTCCCAAGGCATCAAATACTGACTGCAACTGTGAAAAAGAATATGATGACGTACTTTTAGAGAAAAATATTCCATATAAGCATTATCTGGGACATGGGAAGTGGGACATTTCACCGGCGCCTTATTTTACTGATGAAATTGCTTACTTATTAGATCTTAAATTCTCTAAATCCATAATGGTTGCTCCAATAGTTACAGTTACTGTCATAAATCCACTAAAAAGTACTATTAGAAGTTTAATTAAATTTCAAAGTTGCAAAAGTAATAGTTTCAATAAAGAAAAAGCATTCAGTCAAATACCACGAAATTTTCCCGGAATTTACATTTGCATTGAGCAATTTTACTATCCTCCACTCTATAACAATAATTGTCAAATCAAATAATTTTAAATATAATGTTATGTAAAGGATTAAATACAAAAGTAATATAATCAATATTATATAATATATAATCCATATGAGACTAAAATACTTTATTTGCTGACAAAAATGTCCGGTGTCATGGTGCCGAAGTGGGAAAAATTTAATAATTTCTATAATCATATTCATATTTCGATAGTATACACATTTAAAAATAGTATACTACAATTTCAAATGAATAACTTAAATAGTTTTGAGTTACAGCCTTTTAAAGGGTAGCAGCTCAGTGGTCAGAAAGTAACTTTTGCTACGGAGTCTACCAGAGTTATTGTTCGGGCTCTGTTCTCATTGTACACGATTATTATACGATTCCGGTTTCTATTGTTGACTTTTAGGTATACAGAAATGCATTAATAAGATAGATCTAGTCTTTAGGGATTTTACGTTTATAACTACGTCACATGTTTTCGGAGCCAGACACGTTTAGTTTTACTGTGACTGTTATACTGAGCACTCATAAGTTATTTTAGTAAAAATAAGTGATCAACCTCTATATTCAAACCAAAAAGGTACTAACAACATTTTCAGGTATAGATCAGTTTCAAGAAAACAAAATTTTTCTCAAATCATCATACATTTGAGCCGTCAACCGCGAATACCAGTACCTCCGCTAAAAAATTTTCACAAAATATTAATAATAATACCATATTGTGATCGATCCAACTCATGGATATTGTATTATTTAGTTCGTTCTAGTTTTTTATGCAATTAGCAATTTACTTATGAGTAAAGCTAGTGAAAAATGTTGTGACTTTTAATCAAGGTTTAAGATTCAAAATTGTGAATACGGTGTTTCGTACACCATTTCCGAGCCTATGGTTGAAAATGCATTTGAAATAAATGGACGTTTAGTGGCTGTGATGCGTCGTTTGGTTATCGGAATAAACGGAATTAAACTTTTTTGCGGTTTGATGGACTTAGCAGTTACTTTAATGACCATACTTTCGTTAGATGTTTCACGAATTTATAGATAGCAGCAGAATCAGTTTGTAAATTTAGTATAGTAAGAGCTGTTGAAAAAGAGAAGAAGCAGACATTAGAGAAAGAAAATTCAGCGACAAATTTGACAGTTTCGGGAGATGGCAAATGGAAAAGCGTAGCCATACTTCATTGTAAAAAAAAAATCGTTGATTCGTATGTAAAGTCTACTTACTGTCAGAGTTGTCTTTTGGGAAAATAAAATAAAGATGATGGTGATAGTGCCACATATAAAGGACTATTAGATTTGAATCCATATGGTATTCCTGTAGAAAATCTAGAGTGCTATCTACATGTTAAAAAAAGGATTGGATCACGATGCTGTAGTTTGAAAAATTAATTAATGAACTTCAAAACCATTACGGCCTAGGGATCATGAGACATCAAGATAATGTGTATGAAATGTTTTGAGCAATCTGGGCTACATTTCATCACTTGAGTTCGACTGATAAGAATCCCAACAATGGAAACTGTCCAGAAAACGCGGAGAGTAGGTGCGCTTATCGCCGTGCAGAAGCTGAAGGTTGACTAAATATTCAAAAAGCTCTGAAGCCAATTAACAAGGACCTGTTACGGCGTGAATTGATTGATAGATGTAGGGGTAATAATACGCAGAATAATAACCAAAGCTACAATGGTTTACTTTTGTATTCTGCTCCGAAACACCTCTACAGTGGTCTCAAAACTATTAAATTATTAAATTACTTTGAAACTTCAATATTAAATACGGTTATTAAAAATATTACCGATTTTTATCCATTTATAACAATGAAATCAATCATTTTAGTTTTACGCGTTTTTATCAAAACTACATTTTTCAAATTTGCTGCAGCTGTAACTCGAACACAAATCATTCGATTGCTTTGATGTTTTTGTTTATTTTGCATAAATTTCTCTATACAATGAGCAGTTTTTTGTTTTCAATTGTATGAAAAATGTAATTTTACCGGGCCAAAAATTATCAAATTTTCGGGAAAAATTCGACATTTCAAAACTGCCATTTCGTTAAATTTATTTTTTTTTTCACAATCGTGGGTCATTGTATAGAAAATACCTTCGAGTTTAATAATATTTTTTTGTTTTTTTGATTTCAGCGACGGTAAAGGCCAAAATTACTGAAGCAGTGGAGGACCTGTTTTTGTGACTTGGGAGATAGCGAATAACTCGCTGAAAATTTGTGTATATTATATATATTATATTATATTATATATATATTATTTATATAAAAAAAAAAATACATCACTCGTTATGCTCGAATGCGTCATCGTAAATTGAAACATATAGCATATGGCATTTGATAGAAAGAATCTTCAAAAAATAAATTTAAATAATGGTTCTTTTGTATCATAGTAAAAATCACCTGATAAAATTGAATTTGTTGATTGTTTTTCTATTTTTGAAAAAAGTAGCTCTAAAAAAATCAGCTCTTACCACTTGTACAACAGATGATGGATTATTATCCTGTACTGAAAATAAAAGTAAGCAAACAGTTAGAATTAAAGAGACCATATCTGCAGATATTTTTCGATTTAATAAAAGATTGGATATAGCCAATATCCCCGGTCTTAAAATTTATCACTTTCCGCGTACGTCCACGTCTGTAAATATAGACCAACAGTTTTGGAACTTAGTGAAACACATGTAGATCAACTCGGACACCTCTTAGATCACTCTGATCAGATCCTTCCTGGCTACTAACTATGAAGGACTACATCAGAATTATATTTTTTGTGATTAAAGTTCCATCTTCGAAAATAGATAACTCCAAAATTCGAAATTCGACCTTTAACGACCTTGATGCGCTGACTCCATACAAAGAATATCATTTCATCATTTCAGTATCCTCATACTGAAATCGTCATGGACTTGTTTTTAACTTCTCTTATTCTGATTAGTACACCGTTGATGTACTTTCCCCTCTATACCGACCACACAGTTAGAGAAAAGCTTCTTTAGGATTTTTTTCTGATCGATATGTTTCCTCGATAACGTGGATGCCGCTACTGATATGATCACAGAAACTATTCTCTTTGGAATGAGATTATTTATCCCCCATCGGATGAATAGTATGAAACCAAAAGAAATTTCGTGGTATGACTCGAGCTATAAAGAGACTATCAGGGTTGGAGAAATGTTTTTTCGGTCCTTCAAGACCAACCTAACAGAGGAGGACCGAAAAAAGTTTAAACGATACAGGAAGCGGATCTAACAATTCAGTTTTAGTGCCGTTGTTATGAACGGCAAACTTGCAAACTGCTTAACAGACTTCCAGAAGATATTCAAACTTATAATTCTCCTAACCAATTTTTTTTTAAAAATTAAGAACTGGCTTCTTACTTTTGACCACCATTGTGTATTTATTTAATTTTAAATTCTTAAAACAATTTACAAATTAACACTGAATACCCCACTTTTTACAACTTTTTATAACTTTGAATCACATTTTTTAATTTTTTCCTAGTTTAAGTTTTTGCTATGAAGTGATATTGCTACTATTTTATTTTACAATTCAATGCGAATGTCACTACTTATTTTTATTATTATTATTTTTTTTTTTTTTGTAATGTTATTTTAAATTGTGTAATAATGTCGAATAAGGGAGTAAAAATAAAGAATGAATAAAAAAAAATTCAGTACGACCAAAAGCTGAGGCTAAAAATACTCCAATGTTCCAAATCTGGTCGCCCAAAGCATCTTCGCACCTGCTAGATAGGATTAAAAACCGTGCGATAAAACTCATAGGTGATACTTTAATCACTCAGACTATGGACACCCTCGAACATCGACCTAATGTATCGTGTCTGACTCTAATTTATCGCTACTTTTACCATCAGTGCTCCATAGAAATTTCCAGTGGCATTTCGCCCCTTCATTTTTAACTGTTACAACCGTCTGGCTATGAATGTTCATCAGTATACCCTCAAGCCCACATTCGGGCGTATTCTAAAATATCGTAATTCGTTCCTAAGCCGTATAGTTCGCTTATAGAATGCACTGCCTAGCTCTTTATTTTCTAGTTATTATACCCTTAAAGCATTTAAAACCAACTTTCATCGGTACCTCTCTTTCCATCCTACATGACTTTCGTTCGCCCGCTCTGTATGCAAGCATTTTAAGGGTACCTAAGTCCCTTGAGCGCACACAAGTTATAGAAAAAAAAAAATTGTACTATTTGCTGATATTATGTGGGCTGTTCGATGTTCTAGGATCCAATTTGTCTGCCCTTTCAGCCTTGTGCGCTTAATAAACAATGACTTTCGTATTCTCAATTGGAATAAGGAAATCTTCTAATTACTTTGGGTTGGCTAGGAAGTAATTTCGGTCTTTAATTGTGGAATAAAGCAATTTTTTCTTTAAATATATTTTTCATTTTATTCGATGACCTTCTGGCATTTTTCTGACAACTTTATGATTATAGGCTCAAAGAACTTCTGGCTCTTATCATAATTGATGAAAGCTTTATCATTCAAAAAGTTTTCGAAACTTCAAGGTTCAGTCACTTTTCACAAGGAACCAAAGATATGTGTGGTGAACGGTAGTTATGGTGGAAAACGATTCTCTTCCGATTTGCCAATTAGACAGCTTTGCTTTCATCGCTTCCTCCAGTTTCATTAGTAAATTTTGGTAGTGAACATTTCAATTGATCGTTTGGTGCTTTGAAGGCAGTTAAATACACGCCGCATTTATTATCCCACCAAATTGACAATATAGTTTTCTTCTGATGGAGTTCAACTTTCTTTATGATTTCTGCTGGTTCATCACGCTTAGACCAATATCGTTTTCGATGGATAATGTTTTGGATGATCCATTTTTCAACACAAGTGACGATTCGTTTCGAAAATTATCAATTTTATAATAATTGTTGTGTTAAGCGGATCTCTTTTAATTCATGTGGAAGCCAAATATCGAGATTTTTTAAGGAGTCCAAGACGTTTTGAGTGATTTTGTTGTGTGTGACGTATTTAACCATTCTATAATTACTCGCATAGTCATATAACGATCTGATTTAATTTTGACTTTGATTTCATCATCAATTTCAGTTGGTTTACCAGAACGATAGTCATTTTTGAGTAACTCCTCATATCTTTTTGTGACCCCCAGTAGCTTTCTTATCCTTAAATAAATAATAAAAAAAGAATACTCGCACATATGTCGAAAATGTTCGTTTTTGCACTCCAGTTATAGTTGATACCATACTAACTGGTGTATACCAAATTAAACTCAATTTGCTTCTAAAGTAAGCGGTGACAGCTATCAAATGTCAAGAGAAAAAACAACTCATAATATAATATATATAACTAATATACTAACAAAAACTGAAATTACAGTTTGAATCAAAACATAAAAAAATACCTTTATATGTATACATACTCGTGGCTTTGTAAAAATGATGTAAAAACTGATACAAAATATTAAACTCCTCCTGTTTGGTAACTTTTTGTGGTCAAATGGGTAAAAACTATCACAATTCAAAGATGAGAGAAATTTGGAAGAAAGTAATTTGAAAATGAAATTTTAGAATTGCTTGATGATTCAGTTAGTGCAGAAGTTGCTACTAGGTGCAGTTACGTTTGGAAGAAACAATAGAAATTGTGTAAAGAACTACTTTTAAGAAGATGTGCTTTTGTATACGGAAGAGAAACTCCGTCGTTACTTCAGAGTTTCCAAAAAGCTATTTGAACAACTCAGTGAAAAATTTTAATAGTCCCAAGCCTTTCAAAGTCTTCACTCAGACATGCGCTGTACCCCAGCCAAGCATTTCGCAGTATTTTGATGGCTTGCTGGACATGAAGCTTGTAGTTTTCGGACTTAGCTGATCGGTTCAATCTATACCTTTTGACAATTTGTCACATGATAAACATAGCAACTATGTTCATAAGCATTATGAGCGCCGACGTCATCAAGTGGCCCAAAGAAAAGAAAAAAGAAGGAGTCCAGTGAATTCTTTATGAATAAAAGCGGATTTTCCAGAGCAATACGTAAATTATACAAGACTTCACTACGCATCATTCTGTAATAATGACTCTTTCTAACTCAGGTTGTATTGATGGAACCCATATAGTTATTAATCCACCACTACATTGCAAAGATGACTACATATATTGCCCGAAAAGGGAAACCATTCTCACCTTCTAAGCTATCTGCGATGAGAAGAAAAAATTCATTACCATATTCATAGAACACGGAACTGCTTACGGAGGTACTGTTTATTTACATTTAGACTCGTATTTTATTATATAAAATTCAATATTAACTTCCATATTCAGAATACTACTTAATAGGTGACTCTGCTTTTACATGAACTCAGTACCTGTTAAAGCCTTATAGAGAGAGCGGTCACCTGACTAGAGCTCAGAAAGAGTTCAACGTAAAGTTAAGTTCTAGTCGTGTTGCGATCGAACATGCTTTCAGAATTCTTAAACAACGATTTCGACAGTTGTATTATTGTAAGCTGAGAAGCATAACGAAACTATGCCACTTTATAAGAGCGTGTTGCGTCTTACATAACATCGCAGATGGAGAAGACATCGAATTTTTATTTGAACTCCTGCCAGAGCCAGATAACACTGCTGAAGCTATTCAACATGAAGAAATGTCTAGAACGAATGCTGTGCGCGATGCAATATGCCAAGAAATGGAGTGCAGGAACACACAAAGTAAAATCAAACTTAATTTAGTTTTAAATTCAATTTGTATTTCATTTATTTGAACTTGTAAGAAAAAAAAAAATTCATACAGTAATAAACATTATTAAAAAAAATTAGTCTTTGAATTCATTTTTATCCAATTGATTGCTATACTAGGCAAAGCTTTTATTCTTATTTTTCAGATACTTCTCATTTTTTAAATGAGCAATAAGATGCTTTAAAAGCTGCAGCTTTCATTTAAATATATATATTTAAATATATTTTTTTTATCTAAGTTAGAAGCTTGTAAGGACGAAGATGTAGACGGTGCACTATTATCAATTGTAGCAATGAGATTGTAGCCACCGATCTCATTCCGGCCGTCTCCACCATTTCTACTCGGAACACCTCTTCAATTTTTTCACTGTCCAGAGTGTATTCGAGAAAAACACCTCTCTTTGTTCATTTAACTACAGTATTGAGAAAAATTAATGACTAAGATTTCATATTCATGTATGCCTAATTTAGCTCTTTCAAGGAATCATAACTACAATAATCAACTGATTTTAGAAGTAATAAGCTGAAATTCATACACTTGTTAGACACAAGTCTCCCTATCTCGTCCTGTCTTCGAATTGTGCAATTTAGTTTTTTTGTATTGCTGTTTCAAGCTACGGCATTTGGCCTGTACTTGCAGTTTCGAAAATTTATATCCAGCCGATGTTAATTGTATGCTTATTAATTTCCACTTTTTTGTTGATGCTCAACTCGAAGTTCTTCACCACATTGCCTTGGTGCTCTTCGAGGAGCGCCAATAAAAGTTTTGTGGGTCTTCAACCAAATAAATTTTGTTTGGTTTTTGCTCCATTGTGCGCACAAAATTTATCACAACAAATCACAAAAAATCCAACAAATTCTTTCGCAGAAAGAAAAAAAAATTGTACGAATTTGTACGGTTTTTCAAGTTAACGAACGGACCTAATATAATTAGGTCGTATTGTGTTTATTTTATTTGTATGTAACCATATGTACGAATATGTACAAAGAAAAAAAAAGTGGCACAATATACCTGTAACTATTGATAGAAAATATAAATACTGATATAAAAGCCAAATGTATGTTTAACTGCTTTATTCCTTTTTACAAGGTACCTAGCGCTAGCTGATTCTAGAATTTAGTTTAAAGACAATATTTATAAAAGAATGCTCATATCTATCATTATGTTTTTTTGTAAATATATATATATAACGGATAGATAAATTTTGGGAATAAAAATTAAAAAAAAATTATATAAGTTGATGTTTTGACTTCGTGAAATTTTTGTAATGCATGTTTCATTACACACCACACAAATGCAATATTGTTTTTTGTATTTTATATTAATGTAATTTTTAATATAATGTTCTCAAATTATAGAAATTGCAAGCAAAGGTGATAAAATCATTGTTTTAAAAAATAGATGAAATGAACGAAAATTACTCGCATGCATTTTGCTAGCACGGCCATATCTAATATTTAATGGCCAAACCGAACACATAAAAAAATGAAACTCTCTAAACGTACATACAATAAATGTTTTCAATTTTTCCGAGCACAAATTGCTCTCCTTTTTACAAAACATTTTATATTTACATTTTTTTTTTCTGTTTGAATATTGTACATTTTTTCTTGAATTATATTTTATTCAAACATTTTTGTTTGTTTTACAGAATATGTATAATTTCTGCCCGTTAACGTGTTTCCAGACGGAAGAAATACCTACATCCCAGCAGTGAAGGTATTGCGAAAATATTTTATATCTGGACATTTTTCTTCACTTGAAACTACTTACTTCCTTTTCATTTTTGTTATTTAATGAATTGATATATCAACAGAGAATTAGCCCTTTTGATTCCATTTTAATAAATTGCAACACGCTATCTTCCTTTTCAATGCGCTAACCACAAGTGCTTTAGTTAAACACTTTCTCATACTCATTTCCTATGCATATTTGAAATTGCTGATCCTTTTCTGATATGTAAGACCTCAGCTTAAGAAAATGGTTATCCTTTTTTAATATAATAAACGTAAAGCCAATTAGAATGTGATATTTTTTTTTTTTTTTTTTTTTAATAAAGTACTTATGTTAAAGCTTATGTTAATATGAGCCTTATATATTAATTGTAATGTGTGGTTAAGAAAGTCGATAAAAAGTCTTAGCACAACATTACATTTCATCAAATTTTCTATAGCACATATGCATGTACATATATATTCGTACATATATGTACACATTTAATCTTCATTTTACACATATGATAATTAATATTTTCTCTGTGAATTGTTCTATTTCCTTTTTTGTTCTGCTGTTATTATAACCTATGCTTTTTGCATGATTTACGGTGCTGTGACATATGGCCCATTTGACATATGGCCCATTTGACATAAGGCTATATTTTAATGCATGACCTTATGACGCTTTGCGAAAGCGGGTCTGTTAGACTAAAAGTAGGGTCGGGGCACCCTTAGAACTTGTGAGGCCGAAGAATTGCCGGTGTATTATCCGAAGAAAGGTCTAGCGGTTTACTTACCGTAGTTAAGGTCTCTGCAGTGTTTTTAAAACAAAAGTAAGATGCCATGACCTTGGTCGAGGCAAAAACTATAGGCATCTCTTCGACTTGTACACGGCCGGTCTTAATTCTCACATGTGAGTACTCAGGGGGCCAGTAACTTCTACTGCACACTTTTGACATACGAGTATATTGTATTTGGCAAAGTAAAAAGCCATATGATCATAAATCTTAAAATTATATGGCATTATATCATGGCACCTATTTCTTCTTATTATTCTCAAGTGTGCCTCATTTTATTTACACAGAACATTCTAGAATCTTGAAATTTAGCACCAACGCTGTTTAGAATACGTAAAATGTTTAAAATATTTTTTTATAATAATACCTAATACAGTTTTAAATAAGAGTACCTATGAGGCTGAAGATTATAGGTATACGTATGTATTCTTTCAAGTAAAAAAATTTCATATACTGGAGATTATAAATGAGCTGTATGAAATTAAGGGTGGTTCTGTTGAATATACCAATATGTATGTATGTATTTTATATATATGGAATAAAGATGGAAATTGTGCTAACGAGTGTATTGCCCTCATTCTATCACAAATTTTTCATTGCTATCTTCTGTTCATCACAATTTGTTTTTAAAAGTTCTAAAACCAGATTTTTTTAATCGAACAAGAAATAAAGAAATTTTTTCAATTCAAGTAGTGATTCCTTTGTAATTAACAATAATTCTTTTTTTTTCTAATTTATTTTTCATTTTGTACAAAATAACGTATGTAATGTATGTACATATGTATGTATATGGTATATGATTTTTTGATGAACAATAAAGGGTGATTCATCGTAAGGTTTGATTTCAACAGGCTTTTTTTTTAAAGATCACGCGTGACTCCTATTAAACTGCTCTGTCATTTTTGTTGAGTATCGTTTTTCAAGTCATCATGGAGAGAATCACACTACAACAGCGTCTTCAAATTGTTCAGCTGTATTGTGTTTTTCGTGCGATTCGAGAAACTTACAGTGCGCTATTGCCATTACCATTCGCAAATTTCAGTCACAGTTTATATTAGTGGATTATAGTCGACCAGTCAGACAACATCCAGCACGTAGTGAAGAGACTACAGCAGCTGTAGCTGAGAGTGTACGCGAAGAACGTGACGAATCGATTAGTCGTCCTTCTCAGTAGCTTGGGTTGGCCGATTCGACAACTTGGCGTATTTTACGTGAAGATCACGGCCTGAAAGCATACAAAATTCAAATTGTGCAAGAATTGAAGCCAGGCGATTTAAATTTGAGTCATATTTTCAGTGATTGGGAATTGAAAAAACTTAATGAAAATCCGGTGTTTTATCGTGAATTTTTTTCCAGTGATGAAGCCCATTTCTGGCCCAATGGATACGTTAATAAACAAAATTGCCGTATTTAGGCTGATGAGCAGCCCGAAGAGTTTCAAGAGCTACTATTACATCCATTAAAAACAACGGTATGGTGTGGTTTATGGGCTGGTGGAATCATTGGTCCATATTTCTTCAAAAATGAGGCAAATCAGAATATTACCGTCAATGGTAGCCATTATCGCGCCATGTTTACGGACTATGTGCTTCCCGAAATTCAAGCACATGGTCTCGGTGAGCTCTGGTTTCAATAAGACGGCGCTACGAGATCGTGCGATATCACACCTTTGGACTATTTTCTCTGGGGATATGTAAAAAGTCAGGTTTCGGAAATAAGCCAGCTACGATTGACACGCTGTAGAAGCCAACATTACTCATTTTATCCGCGAGATACCAGTCGCTATGCTCGAACGAGTGCCCAAAATTGGACCTTCCGAATGGACCATTTCAGACGTAGTCATGGCCAACATGAATTGTTCTTTTAACCGATAATAAAAATTTTAAGTTCATTTTCAAATTTATGTGTTTTATTTTACATTATAAATCAATCCTCACGATGACACACCCTATATTTTTCGAGAAATCTGATCATTGCCGTTTTACTATTTTCGAAGTAAAAGTGAGAATGAAAAATATGTTTCTCCAAATTTCAAATTATCCTAAATAATAATGTTTGATATTTTCTATGCAAACTGTATTGGTATTTATCAATCATTGAAACTCTGCAATACGAGTTTATTTTTATTAAAAATCAATATGCTCTTATCTTGTCTTTAACAAATTTTTAAATTTCTTAATTTTTTAAATTATTACAAATAAATATCTAGTTCAAATATTCATATGTATTAAAGTTATATTACGTTTTATGTATTATGAACACACGCAGTGCAGTTCTTCTTTTAAGTAATACGAATAGGTTCTTAAAAGTTATCAAAATAATATGTATATCTCGAAACAATTAATTACTTGTTGAAACGAAAGCGGCAGTTGTTTATAAATTCAAGCGTTCCACATACCATAAATACATATGTTTGTTAAATTTTATCACAGCCACAAAGCTGCTAACACCCATTTTTTGCACGCATGTTTGCGAATGTCACAAAAAAACGAACCATCTCCGCTTAAGAGTTCATCATAAAAACTTAGTAGCACAGGTATATCTACGACGTTTACTGGCAGTTCATTTGTTCAAGAAAATATAAAATTCGAGGAAATTCACGTTCCACAGCCGAAATTTTCTATCTCATTCTATTATATCATTATTAGTTCGATTATTGTGTAGTGAAATTAGCGGAAAATAATGAGTATTTGGACGAGAGATACGGTTTCCGACACAGAAGTTTTTCAATTCACTTAACTCCTCTTAAACTGTATTAAAATAGTACAGGAGTGAACACCACAGTGTGTAAACACGGCATGACTGTCACTACGGAGTTGAGAGTCACTATCTAAACAGGGTCTTAGCGTACATCGCTATGTTATTGTTGTCATTTACAAGCAAATTCTTTTTTTAGCGGATAGCAGATGTGCAAAACAACAATAACATTTAATTGCACTTAACTTTTTTATTTATTTATTTTTTCTTTATTTCAAATCAAAAATTTAAACTTAAGGCTAATATAAACAGAATATATAGTAAAATATTACATTTTTAAGTTACATATGAATGAAATAGTATAATATAATCTGTTGTCTAAGACAAGAGTCGAATGTATCATTATTAAATTAGGTATTAAAAACAATTAAACTATTAATGGGGAAAATATCATTCAAATAAAAGATTGAGGAAAAAAAAATAAAAAATATATATGCATGTATATATGTAAACAATGCCCAATAAATTCAGTTATAGTTATAATTGGATTACAAATCAAATCAATATTAGAAAGGCGAAAAGAGAGAAGCCATTTTTTAATATTATTTAAAAAAAAATGTTTTCACTCTCTCGCATCTAAGGTTTTCAGGCAATATATTAAACAAACGAGGCGCAGTATAGATTAGAGGTACAGTTAAGAATATTTTGTCGTTGACTCTTAAGTTGAAATTTTCATAAAGCCTAACGGTGTAGTACCCGGAGTACATTTTCAAAACTTTATAGCAGTTTAGATGTCTTAAAGTGGGAATTCTAACACATGGGCTGTGCCGTTTTATAGTAAAACAAATTTTTTTACAAAATTCAACTTTATTTATCAATATAGTTGCCTTCGAGGGCGATACACTGATTGAAACGATTTTTCAATCTTTCGATACCAGTTTTGTAGTACGATTTCGGTTTAGCCTCAAAATAGGCCTCTGTTTCGGCAATTACTTCTTCATCGGTCTTAAATCTCTTTCAGGCGAGCATTCTTTTGAGGTCTGCGAACAGGAAATGGTCGCTGGGGGTCAAATCTAGAGAATACGGTGGGTAGTAAGCAATTCGCAGCCGAATTCATTCAATTTTGCCATCGTTTTCATCGTTTTCATCGACTTGTGACACTGTGCATTGTCTTGATGACACAGCACTTTATGTTTCTTCAAATGCGGCTGTTTTTCTGCGATTTCGTCCTTCAAACGCACCAAAACCGCAATGTAATAGTCGCTGTTGATAGTAAGCCCCTTGCCAGCCGACTGTTGAGGTTTTGGTCGTTTTGGACGAGGTTCGTCGCCTGCTCGCCACTCAGCTGACTGCCGACTTGACTCTGGTGTGAAGTGATGGAGCCAAGTTTCATCCATTGCCGCATACCGACGCAAAAATTCGGCTTTATTGCGGTTGAACAGCTTTAAACACTCTTCTGAATCATCAACACGTTGTTGTTTTTGTGAGCTGTGAGCAATCGCGGCACCTACTTTGAACAGAGCTTTCGCATGTGCAAATATTCATGTAAGATATATTCAACACGCTCTTTTGATATCTTCAGAGCCTCAGCTATCTAGATCAACTTCATTTGTGGACTTTTTTGATTTTTTCATCTGAAACAGCCTTGTTTGGACGTCCACTGCATGTTTGTGTGACCACTTTTAAATTTTTCAATCCACTTGCGAATGGTTCGTTCGGCTGGTGCAGAGTCCAGGTAACACTTATCAAGCCATTTCTTTACATCGGCCGCATTTTTTCCCATCAAAAAGCAATGATAAATCAACACACGAAATTGCTTTGAATCCTTTTTTTTTCACAATAACAAAAGTTGCTTCACTCACAACGCTATATCGTCCGTCAGCTGTCAAATTTATACACGTATCTTTTGAAGGTTGGTACTAACTGAAAATGGTATGTATTTAATTCAAGTGGTGCCCTCTCATAGAAGCGACACGGACTTTTCAGCCAATGTCATAAGTTTTTTGAATAGCACAAAACTAGGAGTTCTACAATCCACTTTACACATAATTCTGATTGCGTGCTTTTGTTTCTTAAGTAAACTCTATATATTAACGAAATATAGTTCGTACCACCCCAACAAGTTAATCCGTACTGCAACTTTGATTTCAATATTCCATTATAGACTAACTTTAAGATAGGTAGATTACAGTAGAGACTAAGGTGGTAGAAAGTGTGCTCTTTCCAACTGAGCCTATGATCCAATATAATAGATACTAAAATTCGACACGATCAATTTTAAAATAGGCGCACTGCAACTTATATTACTGTTACAGGTGAAATAATCATGGCGGTTTAGACGAAATTTCAAGAAACAGGATGAATGGTAATGTGAAGGAAAGTCATCGCAAATTATACCTTTAGTGTTAAAAAGCATAAATTTAGTTTTATTACTGATTACCAATCTGTGCTGATTGTTAAGAGTTAAAATAAATCTTATTGGAATAGGAAAAACTAGTATCATCGGCAAATGCAGTAATTTTTCCTTTAAATGGGTGATTAAAAAAGGAGTTCACATATATTAAGAACAGAATGGAACCTAACAAAGAACCTTGTGGAACACCTAAATCATTTGGTCGAACTGAACTGAAAATGTTTTTGATTTTTATTATCTGCTTACGATTTTTTAAATATGAGTCGAATCAGTCATAAATCAATCCTCTAAAACCAGCATTGTAGAGTTTATTTATCAACAAAATATAGTTCATCATAGCAAAAGCTTTAGTGATGTCTATGAAAAGAGTAGCGGGAATTTCGGATACATTCAAATTATTATAAATTTCATCAGTTAATTTAAATAACGCACTTTCCGTAGACTTTCCACTTCTAAATCTAAATTGAAAAACACTAAAAAAATTAGCTTTTTCTAGAAAAGATAAAATTATAGATTTCATACCCCTTTCAAAAACTTTTGAAAGAACTGAAAGAACGGAAATGACTCGATAATTAGGTATTTAAAACCGTAGTATCACTTTTTTTTGCAATGGCATTACTACTGCTGTTTTAAATGATTCTGTAAAAATACCAGACTGAACAGAGAAATTTAATATAAAACATAAGATATCTGAAATTTATTTAGAGATTTTTTTCAAGATCAAATTGGAGATCTGATCAAAAAAAGTAGAAAAAAATGTTTTAAATGATGCTATGATTTTTTGCACTAAACTGTTCAAAGTAGAATTTCAGATAGAAAACTCATGTTTTAAAGTGTGATTACATTGAATATCATCTTCAGAACAGTCCTAAAAAGAATTCAAATTAGAAAAACAAAACATTAAATAGATAAGCAACTTCTTGAGGTTCAGATACAGGGTTATTATTGTTGTTTATAATAATATTAGCATTTGTATTAGTCTTATTTAGAAGTTCGTTAATAACTCCCCATTCCCTTTTAGCGTGACTATAATTCGCAGCTAGTTTATTATAAAAACAAGCATCTCTACAAAGTGGTATTTCGGTTTTTAGCTCCAAATAAGCTTATTATAACACTTTTTTAATCAGCAATACTAGGATGCTTTCTCTAATTTTTCTTAGTAAGGGGACAGTCTTAAGATACTTTAAATTGTTTTTTTTTTTATTGCATGTTTTCTGACTACATTTGGGTATATGAAATTGTAACATATTTAAAAAGAGATCAAGAGCAATAGATGGTTTTTGAGCATTTTAAACATCATCCCAAAACTTTAATTTAGATGCGATTTAAGAGCAGCAAAATCAATTTTTAAATATTTCGTATTCACAGGTTGTTTTATTCTTCATGCCTTACAATACAGTTGAATACTAGTTAGGCTATGGTCTGTAATTTTTAAATCATAAACCACTGTTTTATAACCAACATTACTGTTTCTGTGAGTCCTTATAAATATAGGGTGTAATTGACAAAAAGTAATCTAATTCGGCTGAATTATATAAAATATTAATATTGTAATCACCTAGCATTACAATATTCTCACAAGTTTGTAGCTATAAAGAAACAGTAAATTCATCCAGGAAGGTCTTTACTGAAAACCTCTGTAATCTATTGTACAAATACAAATAAAAAAATAACGAACACCAGACATTTTGCAAAACGCATTAATGACGTCACCGTTTCCATACTACATTTTTTTATTTCGAAACCTAATAATTCACTTCGATAAAAAACTGCAACACCACCAGTTGAATACTAGTCATTGCAATTAGTATCAACCGTAAAATTTGGTATTTTAAAATTTGAAATCTCATCATCAACAATCCAAATTTCTGAAAGGAAGATGAGATCAGGTAAATGAACCAAAGATGCGGATGAGTGAGAAAAGTATCAAAATTAGCTCAAGTTTAAAAACATTCTCAGATCTACTTATTTTAATAACTTGGTCACCTTCCCTTTTCCTAATGAGAACGAATGAATTCCTAACCCAAACAAATTTACATTTACTTTTACGTTTGTATTTAATTGCCATTTTCAATAAAAATCTTGTATAGCCAGTGATACATTTGTTGATGTAAATTTCGCTGCTGTTGTATGTGTTGTTATTGCTGCCGTCATCATTACTGCTTATGTTGCTATTGTTCTTGGGGCGGCCAAAGACATTAACTGATATCGCTTTTTTGTTCTGGCACCATGCTTATCAATGCTTTTATTTCGTGAGAGACACGAAAATTTCACGCACACGATATTAGAAGGCGCATGTTTGCTGTTTTTTGCTAATCACTTTAACATTCTTGACTTGGCACGATACAATTTTTCAAATTTTTTTATTTATTCATATATACAATATCAATGTTGTCCTCTTTAAAGTAATCTCCTTACATATAACTCGAAGCACTTCTCATTAGCACTTCTTAGAATAGCCTTTAGCCTTGAGCGATGTCGTTTTTATTTCCGAAGTCAAAATCACCAAAAATCCTTTTTTATGTCTCTTTAGTTTTGGGAACAGGACCAGTCATTTGTCACCAATTATGACCCTTTTGAGCAAGTCAGGATCATCATTTACGTCACTCAAGAGCTTCTGAGCTATTCTCATGTCACGGTTATTTTGTTCAAAATTAAGAAGAAGGAACAAACTTCGCTGAAACATGTCTCATGCCCAAAACATCCGAAAGAATTGCATGACACGAGCAACTTCTCTTATGGTATTTCGACGATTTTCCAAATTTTTTTTTTTTCACAGCTTCGACGTCATTATCTTTTGTTGATGTGGTGGGGCGTCCAGAGCAAGGTTCATTATTGGCATCTTCTAGGCCATCTTGGAGGAGCTTGTACCTCTTGTACATTTTTCATTCCTAAAGCATACGGTGAGCCGCTGTCAACATTTTAAGTGTTTTAGAGCACTTGATTTCATTTTTGATACAAATTCTTTGCCCCATTGCCACCGAGCACTTTCTTTCTGTCAAAAAAAAAAAAAACTAAGTATGGTTTATACTTGAAATCGTGAACATATGTTCGGGACATGTGTAACAACACATAAAAAAAAAAACACTTTTCGTGGTGCTATTGGAAGAAGTCCCGTAAACGACACCTTCGACACTTAATTTACGAAGGAACTAAAAATTGTCGTGACAGGTACGCGTTTCTTTCATCTCAATATTTTTAAAGGGATTTGAAGGATTCTCCATCAACAGACTTTCAACAGCAATGATCGCAGGAAGAGTAAAATCTTAAATTGGACCGTGATAACCAGTGGTGTGCATACCGTTTGGACGAAGTAATGATAGCCATGTCAAATCTTAAAACCCTCAAATTTACTGGAGATCATGCCAAGATGGTTACTAAATGCAGATGATTTTATGGGTAACTAATCTGCAAATTATAGTCAGTCGAAAAATTTTACTATGGAACGAATTTTCAGACTACAGAAAATCTTTCAGAAAATCGATAAATATCAGATCAATACGCAACATCGTCTAATATCGGTATAACTGCCAAAATTGTTGAATTGTACAGTATGAAAATGCAAAATGCACACTGATCTGTCGAGGTCTGTTCAGACCTCGTCAAAAATGTTCTATTTCAAAAAAGTATTTACACAGAACAAAAGAAACAACAATTCTAAGTGCAGTATTTTTGAACCTTAGTATGCTTAAATACTTTTAACATTATTTCAAGTGTTGCTTTTTAAAAGATAATGTTGGAAAATATTGAGGTGCAACCGTAGTGTGAATAACTTAAACACTGAGAAGACGCAGAATTATTGCGTAATGCCTGTGTACACCTGTCTACTCATGAAAATCATACCCTTGAACACTAAAAATTAAAACATAATATATCGTTAAAGAGGTAGGTTGACATAGTTATTTATTTTTAAGTTAAAAATAAATAAAAAATTATTGTTGAGACGCTTTATTAGCAATGTAGTCACCAAACCTACCGGCCAACAATATAACCAGCATATGCATCATGCACGAGGTATGTTCAAAAAGTAAGGTAACTTTTGAAATTTTGCGGGAGTTACGATATGGCCCCTGTCTCTACATAGCAAGTTATTTTAACAACATCGACAACAATAAACGCTCTCAGCTTTGTAGACTAAAAATATAATAAATCATGAAACAACTTTGATATGCAAATGTCTCCAAGCTTTTGTAATTAGATTATTACACATGTTCATAAATATTTTTTGGCGCCTCTTTCCCATAAGAAAGATATCTCTCCACTTACGAGTATTAAAAGCACAGACTATGTGAATTGGAAAAAAAAAATCATTCTGAAAAAGGTTGTGAAGCAATAGAGAAGATTTTGGAAATTGTATTTTTTTTTTCTCTTTCGTTCTTCTAATTTTTCTGTAGAACTAAAGCAACGCGCCAATTATGTATGGTATATTGGCGCAGTCGGTCGCTTTTCCCCAATACATAGTGAAATTAAATATGTAGCTAGATAAATTGGTGGACAAAAAAAAAAAAGTCAGAGTACATGTCGATATCGATATCGACTAAAAGATCTCTCAATTATTGTGCTTAATACGGAACTAATAGTCAGCAGAATTCACGTGGAATAGGAAAAATGTCGAGTGAATATAGATTTTCACTCGGATGTAACAAAGCTTATTATTCAATTCAAATCCAGAAAGCTAAAGCTATTCAGAGATTATCCTAGTAAGTTAAGTCTTATTTTTTAGTTTTTCTGATTGCTTTCCTATGTCTCTAGTCTTTAAGAAAAAATAAATAGATTAACAGCTGGTAACTTGAATTATACTAGTTGAAGAAAAGTTAAGTGATACAGACTCAGTTAATTAAGATTGCAAGTTATTTATTGATAGTGAGTTTAGAGACTTAAGCATGCGTTTTTTGGTTTCAAGAAAAAGCGTATCTGCAAATATCGGTATACAAAAAATGGCATTTACTTATGTCCCGTTAAATCTATCTTCGATAACTGTAAATACTTTTAATTCATTTCGGATACCTGACGCCTAGGTTAATATACGACTTTTTCACAAATGTTGGAAAGTTATACGTACCTAAAAATAATTTTAAGCGCTATGGGGAACAAAATTGTTGGTCAGTCAGACGAAGTTTTTAATTTATATGGAACAGCAATCGACTGGAACGAGATTAAAAATATTTTGATAATACACTATTTCGATAAATAGTATGTCTCATTCGCGATCTCAACTAAATTTATTTTATAGATCCAGAGAAATTAAGACAATTTTTGGTATTCATGCTGTCAATCAAAAAGTTGTTTTGAATGGCTTACCGGAATTAAACGCAGATATTGAACTTTCTTTTCTAATTTTTAAATTTCATAACTATTTTGATAGTTTTATAGGTACAAAAATGCTAAAAGACTCAGGTATGAAAATCGATTTTAGAAAACAGCAATACTAGAATTTTCTTAAAATATAAACCTAATTTGATGTTTAAGTCATTCATTGTTTCTGGTTTGAAAAAAAATATTCCTTGCCTGAAGGTTGATATCGAAAACGGTAGCAATTATATCAAACCAGTACAAATAACTCAAAATCCTATCATACCTGAAGGCATTTACAAATCATGTAGGTGGTATTCTCTAGTAGAAGTTGTAAATTGTTCAAATTCACCACAAACTTTCATTGTTGAACAACCTATAAAAGCTGAATTGGTAAACAAAAATTACTTTTAACAAATACACATACTTTCTATTCACAATACTGGAATAGAATGCATGCAAACGTCCATAAAGAGGAAGTCCAAAAGCAAATTAAAAAATTGATTAACAAGGGCATAATACGCACCAGTTTTTCTCCTGGTTTACCCCATATGGATTGTTCCAAGGAAGTCGGACTTAAGCGAATAGAATAAGTGGCGGCTTGTTATAGATTACCGTAAATTGACCGAGAATACTACAGATGATCTATATCCGATACCAAATATTTCTGATGTATTAGATAAATTGGGAAAATTCGTTTACTATAGTACATTACCTCTCGTTTCAGGTTTCAATCAAATTCAAATTAAAACGGAAGATATTCCTTAAACAGTTTTTTCGATAGAACACGACCATTTCGAGTTTATCCGCATGCCTTTTGACTTACATTTCAGCGCTTGATGGATAATGTTGTACGTGACCTTCAGGCTAAAATATGTCTGGTATATATGGATAACATAATTGTCTTTTCATCATCCCTACAGGAACGTAATGAGAACATTGAGCAAGTCTTTAAAAAACTAAACAGTGTCAATCCCAAAATCCAATTGGACAAATCGGAATTTGTAAAAGATTTCGCTAAGCTCATAAAAACATTAACGGAATGGCCATCAAAGGGGAAAAGTATTATGTTGGACTCAAAATGTATTAACTGTTTCCAAAGCTGTGAAAGCTTACTTTGCAATTTTTTTTTATAATCTGATACCCTTTTACTGGCTTTTCTCCAGGCCGCGGGCGGGTGGTGTAGTAGTTTGAAACTCAGGTGTGTTTGGTTACGATATTTTTCCCAGAGGTGGTTGTTAAACTGGACGGGACGAACCAGTGCATCCTCAACCAGTGGGTCTTAGTACGTGCTAGTTGTTAGTTCGTTACATTTAGCCCACCCATCAATCACTCCAACATCAGTGTTATGCCTTCATGTCAGAGTTGACGCCGACGGGATTTAAATATAATTACATACAAATTCTATGAAAAGACTTTTTCAAAGAATTGCTTCGCACGGGATTCGAACCCACGACCCTCTGCTTGAGGAGTCTGTGCATATACCACTACATTACGGCCACCCCATTTTGAACCAATTTTGCAATACCCTGATTTTTCCAGACCTTTCAAAGTTACTACAGATGCAAGTAATGTTGCATTAAGTGCTGTGTTATCCCAAGGTCCAATGGGATAAGATAAGCCGGTTTGCTACGCAAGTCGAAACTTGTCTGTATTCGAACAGAACTATAATACAATTAAGAAAGAGCTATTGGGACAATGAGACAATGGGACAATGGGACAATGGGACAATGGGACAAATCCGCTTTCGCGGATTTTGAAACACAAAAGCTTCTTAATGACCACAGGTGATTTGGTGACATGTCTCACCGAAAAGTTGAACCAAAGCGTACATCAATCTGGCGAAAGCAAGATAGTTGCATTTGATTTCTAAAGCATTTGGCAGAGTTTGGCATCCGACTCTTTTGTTGAAAAGATGATGACTCTCTTCTTCAATGATTAGAAATTACATTTCTGAACGTTCAATTCAAGTTGTTTTGGATGATTTCAAGTCTAATATCCACAAAATAAATGCTGGTGTGGCACGGGGTTTCGTTTTGTCTCCGACTCTCTTCTAAATTTTCATCAACGATCTCTTGTTTGCTCCTTTTAATTCAATATATTGGTTTGCTGACGATAGTACTCTATGCTTTTCATATTCGCTCCCTGACTCACGTCTATACTCTTCGACAGTACAACGGGAACGACAGCGTATGTTTAGCTCAATAAATTCTGATATTAACAGCATAACTAATTGGGGAACTACTAAGAGTAGAATTTAATACTTCCAAAGCACAATGCTGTCTGTTGTCGTTAAAGCGAAATTTAAACACCCAGCCATTGTCTATGAATGGCACTTGCATCTTTGAAACCGAAAAATTGTCCATTCTCGGTATATGTGTCAATGAAAACTTACGTTGGAATGAGAACATATTTAGTGTCGTTAAAAATGCTGCAAAATGTCTAGGATTTCCCAAGCGATGTAAAAAATACTTTACTCCCTCTGATCTGGCCTCAATATATAAGGCATTTATCCGCCCGAAATCGGAGTAAAATGCCCACATCCAATCGGGTGCGCCCAAAAAATCTCAGCATCTGCTAGATAGGATTTAAAACCGTGCAGTAAAACTCATAGGTGATAATGATATCACCCAGACAATGGACACCCTTGAACACTGACGTAATTTCTCATATTCCACTCTGTTTTATCGGTATTTCCATCACCAGTGCTCCATAGAAATCGCCAGTAGCATTCCACTCCTTCAAACTTTTAACCGTAACACCCGTCTCGCTATGAATGCTCATTAGTATACCCTCAAGCCCACTTTCGGACGTACTGTGATAGCCCTTTATTTCCTAGTCAGTATAACATTTAAAACCAACGTTCATCGACACCTCTCTTTCCATCCTCCCTAATTTTCCTTCGCCCGTGCTTGAAGTTTAATCACACTTTAGTTTTACTTTATTTTGCATTGCTTTCTCAAAAACAAATAAACCAAATTCCGAAACCCCCTCTGTCATTTCCCTTCCTATATGTCCATCTAAATCAATGATTATTGACAACAAAATATGTACGAAACCTAAAACGAAGGGACGAGTCAAAACAATATATCCATCATTCGGATAAAAAATGGGATCTACATACAAGTATGTAACAAAGAGCGAATGGCAACATAATGAAAATAAACCAACATTCATATGAACTTTATTCCCTTCAATTCAAACTTCGGCGGCAGGAGTTACGATATGGTCCCTGTCTCTACATAGCAAGTTATTTTAACAACATCGATCACACTCAACGCTCTCAGCTTTGTACGGTAATGCAATAATATAATAAATCAATACACAACGTTGCTATGCAAATGACTCTCGGCTGCTGAAACGCGTTTCTCGTAGTGTCAATCATATTGACTTCACGGCAAAAACAAATAAGAATAACCCGTCCGCGCAAAAACTGATGCTCACAACAGGTGATAAAAAATCAAAAAACTGCATTGAATTGAGAATAGTAAAACAAAAGGAGGAACCAGAAAGTTAAATTTTGATTAAAAAAATTAACATAGCACTAAAACTAGATAAGATTGAGGACGATTTTAAGCAGCGGTTTGTAGAAGTCAACAAAGTCGTTACCGATCTCTCACTTCGAGTCCAACTGCTTGAAGCGACCCCCTTGCTGTTCTCACAGAACCTGATGAAACCTAATTGGCCCAAGGCGTAAATGAACCCGAGCGGGAAAGTATGCCTGCGAATGCTAACATATTATTCGAGGAATGTCTAAGGTAGAGAATGAAAATTTGATCGAGTTATTCTCCAAACTATTTATTTCACAAAAAATTTACCGCGCAAGAAATAAACAAACATTTGGAGATATTGGTATCATAGGTGTTGGTGTTGTCTTATTGGTGTTCCAAATGTTAGAGTTCAAATAAGCACAAATAAAAAATTGTTATTTGGTAATTCAGAGATTTTTATTTTCTATAATACAAGTAAATGTATATAATATATGTATAAGACTTATTTACATATTTGTACATACAAACAATTGGTCTTTTTCCAATAGGCTTTGTTTTTTTATTACTTTAATAATTACTTAAAATTACTAACAAAGACCTATAGTAATGGTCACTTCCATCAAAACTGGAAAAAATGAATAGCGTGCTCCTTTTTAACATTGCTCGGTTAGACGTGATGGTAACGGTAACCTTATAGCGTAGTTTTGGCAGGTTTGCCAACACTCACCCCTGGTAAGAGAGTTTATTGAACCTGCTTATCATCCTCTTTAAGCCTGCCTACATCCAGCATGGCTAGTTTAGCGGAAGGCCTTGTGTAGACTCCTGTTGAGGCCATTACTACCGCGCTTCTGCTCGGTTTGACGTGACGGTAACGGTAACCTTATATCGTAGTTTTGGCAGGTTTGCCAACACTCACCCCTGGTAAGAGAGTTTATTGAACCTGCTTATTATCCTCTTTAAACCTGCCTACATCCAGCATGGCTAGTTTAGCGGAAGGCCTTGTGTAGACTCCTGTTGAGGCCATTACTACCGCGCTTCTAACTACGCCATCTCTTCCCGGGACAACTTTGAGTAGCACACCTTTTGGCCAACTGTTCCGAGGGCTGTTCGGATCAACTGATGATGACGATGCCTCCCTCTTTGACTGACCCTAATACCGAATACGACTTCGTTCGCCTCATTAGAACCGGGAGGTTTTCGCTGAGCCACCGCTGCCAAAAGCAGTTTGCACATTGCTCGCTGATAAGCCAATGCTTCCACAATATTCTCCTTTTGTCTGATAGAATGCCACTCACTTTTCCGCCACTTAAAGAACCCAATAAAAAATGATTTGGTGTCAACGCTACGGCGCTCTCGCCGTCTATAGTAACGTAATGAGTGGTTGATAATAAACGAATCTCTCTACCTCTACCATCATAGTCGAAAGCGGTTCATTTGATGGATTTTTTGCGGGTGCCTCCACGTTTGCTTCACAGAAATAACTAATTATTCCCAACTGCCCCTCATATGTGGTGACGAGAGGGAAATGAAATTCCACTTCAAGTTAGGCCCGACGATGTTTAAGAACATCTTTTCCATCGCGATATTTTGCACTGCCTCTCGCTATAAATTTCTACCGGCCATCCTCTTCGCACAATGAATCTTTTTAAAGGCATTATAGTATATAGTAGTTGGTTGATAAAGAACATAAGATTTCGATGTATATTGTATTGTATGAGTACTCCCCAAGGTTTCTCCAAATGCCTACCAACCGTAACGGAGATGGGTCCAAAATAATTAATCCAGATGTATTGTACGAAAATGGTCGAGTGAACGATTGTAGCCTATCTGGTGTCAAGTTTCCCATTAGCGGTACACTTCTGCGATTTTTGCAGAATTGACAAGCTGCTTTTACCCTCTTTAACAATACTCGAAGTCTTCGAATGCATAATCTTTGGCGCAATTTATTTACCACTGTTTCACCGTATTGGTGACAGAATCGAAGTGACATTCTTTGTTATTTGGTGATGCTTTGGTAAAAAATTCTTTTTGTGGTTAAGGGAAAGTCAGCTGCTACATCTATCCTTCCCCTTACTCGTAAAATCGAATTTTCATTTATAGGTAAATATGGGCAGAGTCTTTACAATGGACTTGTTTTATCTATTTTACTATTGCCTAAATTGTTGTCGCTTTCAATGATCGAAATCTCTTCTGGATATTCATCACTCTGACAGACTTTAATTAAATAGTTTTCCGCCTTTAAGTAATCAATTGGCAAAAACGTTTTTTTGCATGCGTTTTTGGCGTGTTCTTTGATGCTATATGAAACAAACGGAAGATTCGTGCCATAGGTCTAACAAGCCGATTCCACCGACTTAAGCGGGACGCGTCGACTACAACCTTCACTTCTTTGACATAATGAAATGAATATTGTTTATATTTTTGGTGATCGGAATTTATTAAACTCAAAACTGGTTTTGAATCTGACCCGAAATACTTTTCTTCAATGTCAACTGAATGCCCTTTGACGATAAGTTTTGCCAACCGTATTCCCAAAACCACTGTCTCTAGTACTAATCTAGGTATGGAACCTATTCAACCCCAGAACTGTAAAGATCCTGCATTAAAATTTTCAAAAGTACTAAGAATTTCGCTATATTTCCGAGGTTATCAAAGACCGACATTAGGACCTTGAGCATCTTTCTTTTTGTGGGCCAAATGTCATTTGCACTGACATCAAATTTTAGAGTGTTTGTGTTTTGTGTTTTGAAGAAGGATTACGAATCCATAGATGTTGACCACGACATTTCAAGAATTTCTTCTGGTGCGGATAGAGCATGCCAGTTTACAATACTCTTTTCGTAGTCTGCTATCTTCAGTTTAAGTGAGTTGAGTACGTTCTTTAATTTGGACATGTTAAAGGCCTCGCCACACTGAAAGCATCGGTTCCCACCGAAATCAAGCAGTGTTGGGCGCTGTAAGTAAGTAGGTGGGGGACCACATGGGAACTCAGTACTCCACGTGCTGTTGACAAAACGCGCCACATGGGCATAGTACCCCGGCGTTAAATCCCGGACCCTACAAATTAATTTGTATCATTCCCTTGATAATAATAATAATAATAAAAATTTAGACATAAAATTTGACAAACAAATCCAGCTTGGCTGTGGCTTAAATATGACTTCTCTCACTAACTTCACCGCTTCTTCTTCTGAGTCAACGCTGTCGAGATAGTCATCATTTTCATTTTTGTTTTTGTACGCATTGTGCACAAAATGGCGAACACGTTTACCCAAAGGTTAAAACTTGCATCGCATCCTCTTCTATCTCCTTACTTTCTCAGTTCCTCCATAAGATCGTTGAGCATTTTTGTCCGATTTTCTTACACACACTTGATGAACCCTTTCTCTTATATCAGCGCAAATGGCTATTTTCGCTCTCTTAAACGAAATAAATCCGAGAGCAAAGATGCATCGCATCCTCTTCTATCTCCTCACTTTCTCTGTTCCTCCATAAGATCGTTGAGCATTTTTGTCCGATTTTCTTACACACACTTGGCTATTTTCGCTATCTTAAACGATATAAAACCAAGAGCAAAGATGGTACAATATTAGGTCCAAACAACAGCTTAAAGTTGAGTGAAATGCCATTCGCAGTTGCAGCTGCATCCCATACGATTCTCATTTTATTTGGTTTTTGTGTGTTAAAAATAGGAGAAATTGGGAGATACCAACTAAGGAAAAAGATTCTGCTGTTTTTCTTTAGTTATTTCCCTTGCATATTGCTTTCGCACATATTATGGAATATGGTTGTTCGATTTCTCACTCAGCCTAAGATATTTAGCCATTTTTCTTTCAAGGCACAGCAGTCCCTGCTCAGACATTGGGCGGCTATGAGGCATTTTGGTGTTGTCATATCTCCACAACAAAGTTTTTCCTTTTCCTACTTCTGTTGGTGTGCAAAATCTTCTCTGCTTTTTCATCATCGTGCGAGATTTTAGTTGTTTTGAGTGTCAGCGGATATTTGTCTTCTGGCAATCGCATATGTGGTAGTTGTAATATTTCTGTTGGCCATAAGGTTTCACGACGTCATCTTCCGTATGTGGTCCATACACCGTCCATCCCAATCTTGTTTTGGAAGCAGCTGATTGATTCTCGGTGCCTTTCCGCGATTGCCACGGAACACTCAGTTTCCACAGTGATCGTGGCTCAAGTGGTAATAGACTTAACAAAAATCAAGTAAGATAAGTAGTTGACTAAAAATCAACAACAAGCCAACTTAAACTAAGAATTTAGTCTCCCCATTAAATGTTGGATGCCACCCATGCAGTGAAATAACCACTGAGTCCAAACATCTTTTTTGTCTCTCTATCCCATTTTCCAAAAACTTAGCACATGCTGAGGTATTATAAGTATATATATTCATACCCACTTAACACTCAAGTTTAAAAAAAAAAATAGAAAAAACTAATCTAATCTCAATAACATACGGGATCTTGCATTGCTATGGGAATTTCCCTTTTTTTCTGTTGGAAGAATAAGTGAACTGAGAGTGCGTATACTAAACAAGTTTAATATTTTACTTGAGGAGATTGCCGAAACTTTTAGAATTAGTTTCTCTGCGATGGGTGCTAGCTGTCCACTTGAGGCACATTGGCTGACTTCTCTACAGTGCATATTTCTTTTTAATGTACTCCTTGTCGCGTTTCTCTTGAAGGTTATGTTTTTCCTCTAGCTGTTGCAATAGCAGAGTGATATTTTTTTGTAAGTCATCTTACCGTGATTGAATTGAAAGAGGTGGGCCTGGTGGCGTCGTGTGAGCTTCGCGTGGCTGAGATGCAGGAGAAAAAGGTGTCTGGCTTGAGAGGGCTTGAACACTCCACGGCTGTGGCGAAAGCTGCTTATTTTTGGAGAAATTTGGAACATTTTCTTCAGACAAAGATTTGCACTTGACACAACTCCAATCATAATTCACCACTTCGTCAGTAGCTCCAGCGCATGTGTTATAGTACCGACCATCACAATCGTTACATTGTATCACTTCGGGTGTATCGACGTTCTTGCAAGCATTACAGCTATAGGACATTTTGATTGGGTGGCGTAACGTAGTTGGACGATCCAGAGGTAGAGATTGTTTTGTTTTGGCGAATCGTCGTCGAAATATAATTTATTTTAAGATCAGATGGATTAAACTGACTGCTTCAAAACCGCGTAGCTGCTGGTGGCAGTGGTGTTGCTTTCAGCGTCCTGTACCAGTGGCGGTGGCTTTGCTGTCAGCGTCCTTTGCTGGTGGTGGTGATGTTTCTGTCAGCGTTCTGTGTCAGTGGCGGTGGGTTTGCTGTCGGCGTCCTGTGCTAGTGGCGGTGGCCTTGCTGTCAGCGTTTTTTGCCGGTGGCGTTAGCTTTGCTGTCGGCGTCCTGTGATGGTGGCGTTTTTATGGAGGTGACTTAACAATCGTAAAAGCGGTTTTATTAAGATTATGTATACTATATGTGTATACAAATGAAATAAAAGAAAGTGTTGGCGTTACCTTGTTGGTGTTACAAATGTTAGAGTCTGAATTAGCACAAATATAAAAATTGTTATTTGTTAATTCAGATACTTTCATTTCCTATAATACAAAAAAACGTATATATCATAATACATTAGATTTATTTACATACTTAAACTTACTTATTAAAACCTATAATAATGGCAACTTCCTTCGAAACCATAAGAAACCAACAGCCTGGTCCCTTTTCACATTTCTCGGTTTGACGTGACCTCAATGTTGCCACTGCGGTAACCTTATAGCGTAAGGCTGCGAGATTTGTCGGCAATAGGATAGTTTAAAACTACTGTAGATAAAAACCTCTTACTAAAATCTATTTATTAGCAGTGAAAAATAAATGGAACGAGTTTTCGTTATCTTCTTGACGTTGGAATGGATTCTGATATCCGCGTTCATGTCAATGTAAGATTAACATCATACAATACATACATTTCTCGAGAAGCTTTTGTGCTGAAGAGATGTAAGAAACTTTCGAGTGCTCTTATCAGATGTGGAACTAGCTCACTAGAAAGCTTAAGCCCAATTGCCGATGTCGATTAATTTTTTTATGCTAGTGTAATTTAAGCTTTGCTCTTTGTTGTATATATTTATTACGTTTGTAAGCATTTTTCTTTTTTTTATCCTTCTTTAACTTTCTGTTAGATTTTTTTAAGTATGTATATACTTCAGGTATGTATGTATACCATTTTAATGCACAAAGCATTTGGCCCAAGATCGACATATTTCGTGATGGGTTTGTGAGGTTGCGGATTGATACAGAGTGTGTATCTGAAACTTGGTTTCAATGCGATATTCTTAATGTTGTATACGACATGAATGGATACAAGTTGTATAGAATTGATAGAAAAAGCCGTATCGGCAGGGGAGCTGCAGTATACATCTGTGACTACATAAATATCAAGACGTTACTTAATCTAATCCTCTCTAATTGGTTACTATTTTGTTGAGATATCTAATTATTGGTTAAATTAATTTTTGTTCGGTGTTACTTAGCCCTTTAATAAAAGTCACCGCTCACACTTAAATCATCTTGGGCGGAGGCTTTAATTGTGACTTGCTTTAAAATACTTTGCTGGTATTCACAAACAAAATAAGTACTCTTGGTCAAGGATCTATCAACAATGCTAATCTAACGCATTTCACAAATAACTCATTAAACCTTTTTCATACAAGTAGCCCCGAAATATCCTTCTCTATACTCAGTTGTACGCGTCAAAATATGAGTTGAACCTTGGGACTTTTAAACATACTGTGCTGCAAAGAATACTCTCTGTATATAGGTATAGAGATTTTAAGAGAATAAACATAATTCAATTGGAAGAGAATATTTTTCGGGCTAATTAGCAAGATATTTACTTCGTGACTTCTGCTGATAATCAAATAATCTTACCACACGTTCCGATATAAACAAAACATGGGCGAACAAAAACTGTGTCATGGTTCACACCTGTAATATATTATAAGAAGCTATAAAACAATGTAACCTGGCTTACAGACGGCGAAAAAGATTTCGGCTCCCTGCATTACATGTAGTCTTACGGGGCTTAAGAACCAGTGTCACTATGAGAATAAGAGTCTATTCAATGCGATTAATTAAAATTCTACCAGCGAAAATCTTGTGGATAAATATCCCAGAGCTTGGTGTGGGTCGACAAAAGGTGATAATCCCAGGAAATATAAACCCTGACTTCTTATATACGGAATTCGCTCAAGCTCAAAGTACCTTGCCTCACGTTAGCGAACCCAAGACGGTTGATTTTATCCTCGAATTGAATTCTTCAATAAAGTCTTGATGAAATATCTCGACACTTTATTAAATTAATATTGCGCCACATTTTTAACACAATTTTTATACTAAGTCTTCGAGAAACTTCCTCATAAACAAATGACTACTTTTGTGAAAAATAATAAACTTCTAAATGGCCATAGAAAATAACAGATGATATGCGAAGTAAGATGGATCAGAATTTCAAAACCATTCGACACTGTCGACAATGGAATACTTTTTTTAAAATTGAAGAGAAATTTAGCAATTCTGGAGCTCTGATTCCTTCATACATAGGTGAAAGAAGCCAAATCGTATCAGTTGTGGAAAACACCTCCCGGTACTTAGAACTAAGGTCAGAAGCACTACTAGGATTAATTATTGGGCCATTGGCGTTTGTAATGTTTATAAATGATACCCCGCAATTAGCCTCACACTTATCAATACATTTATATGCTAATTATGTGCAGATTCAGTTGAACTGCAAGCTGGGAATTATAAAAGATGGAGTAGACAGACATAATGTCGATCTTAAGGAAATCACGCAATAAATCACAAGACATCATCTTCAACTTAATCCAGCCAAGCTTAAGTGCTTTTTAGTTTACAAAAACAAATTTGACAGTAGATGTTTCTGTATCCTCATTAGGAAGGTTGACAATGACAACAGTTTGAACGATGCTGTGTTCAAACACTGTATCGATCAACTGTGGGAGCTAGCCAAAGAAAAGAATGTTTGCATTCAAGCAAAGGGCTACGGTATGGAGAATGGAACTCTTAGAGTGAATTTCTCCACGCAGTAAACTCTCGAATGGCTGAACAAATCTGTGCCGAAAATTACACCACTTGAGGCTAAGACTATCGTGGTCTTCAGAGAACCCAAACTGACTTGCGCCATCTTCTGGGTACCGGGGCAACTCAAAGAAACGGGAGATGTTCTGATGCATCTTCATACCCAGAACCCTGGACTTGACACTAAAAAGTGGAAAATGTACTCCCAAAGGGAAAGAAAGAATCGAGAAAATAAGGACGGCTCTTCTTTTGTTGTATGCTTAACAACGAAAGGGTTAATTTTCACTTTCTTTTCAAATGATTGCGGATAGAAAACGACCACCCAAGTACACATCTATTCTGTGTACTCAAATCAACATTTAACATTCCAGGTCTGCTACTGCATTCTATGTAGGAGGCTTTCCCTGTTGAATACAAAACCCCACTTAATATCCATACAGGAACCATGGGTGTGGAATAAAAGCATCTGTGGTTTCGGATGTTTAAGGGGTTTCACACCACTTTATGACGATCGATCGGTAAGACCGGGAGCTTGTCTTCATTTGCCGAATTCACTTGTGCAATTTTGTAATCATGAACATGTAATCATGTTCAGAACATGAACGGCCGTCACCAAGTGTCTCGAAATGGCATGTCCGGTTAGTAAGCAAACCTGAAGAACGCTGACCTGCAACGTCTTTGTAAAGAATCCAGAAAACTTCTAAACACGTCCCTTAAGATTGATTTGTAGGAAGATTTATAGATAGAAGCAAAACAAATTTAAGAAGATTATTCGGACTTCGAAGATCACCTCTTCGAGAAGACCAGTAGGCTGATCAAAGCCCTCAAAAGGGGAAATTTAACTAGGTTGGAACCACTCAGAAAATTTGAAGGTACCTATACCGAGTCGAAAGCAGAGACTCTGCATCGAGTCTCACGTCCCAGGTAACCTGGTCAAAACCAGTTCACAAATAGTTCCTATCGATGACTGGTGCACTAGTAATGGGCTTTCAGTCAATCCTCTCAAAACTGAGATTGTTCTCTTCACTAAACATGTTACGACGAAAGCATCTTAGGTACTGTTGGCCTTCTGGCATGCAGAGGAGCTATCGGCAAGACATGGGGTCTGTCATCGAAAAGAATGGTTTGGACTTACATGGCTATGATAATGCCAATTATATCCTATGCGTCAATTGTCTGATGGAATAAGTTCTCGCGAAAATACGTAATTGCTTCTTTCACCAGACCCCAAAGAATGGTTTGTCTCCGATGCATGCGGACTTTCCCTAGCACTCTTGGCTCTGACCTAGACGCATTGATGAGTCTAAATCCTCTTGATATTTATATCATTGGCGGCACCCTCAAAGCCATCTTCCGATTAAAAAGAAGTGGTATTTGGTACAACACGCACTGGAGCCTTGATAACCTTGCGCGCCGGCTGTTCTACGATTCCGCTCTTATGGACATGCCTTCAGATGCAATGACATAAGAACTCCTTTTGCAGAAAAAAATACGAAATCGACTTTTCTTTTGCCCAGAACTGGCTTCGGCCAGAATCTGAGCCAGGAGAGAAATGCAGTCAGGTCTTAATTGACGGCTCCAAAACCAATATAGGATGTGGCGCTGGTTTCTTTCTGGAGGACGACAACATTAAATTTTACTTAACTCTAGGAAAGCTTGAGTAGAGCTCATGGACATTAGAAAACTTAGCAGAACCAAGCCATTTGACAAAGTCTTATTTAAATATTTGACCGAATTCACTTAAGCGCAATTTTTGTAACAGAAGAGTTTATACTTTATTTTTCTATTATCCAATTTCTTTTTTTTTTTTATAATACCGCGCGCACCAAGGGGATATGAATACCCTTTTACTGGCTTTTTCTCCAGGGCGCGGCCGGGTGGTGTAGTAGTTTGAAACTCAGGTGTATTAGGTTTCGATATTTTTCCCAGAGGTGGTTGTTAAACTGGACGGGACGAGCTAGTACATCCTCAACCAGTGGGTCTTAAGTACGTGCTAGTTGTTAGTTCGTTACATTTAGCCCAGCCAGCAACCACTCCAATATCAGTGTTATGCCTTCATGTCAGAGTTGACGCCGACGGGATTTTCATATAACTACATACAAATTCTATGAAAAGACTTTTTCACAGAATTGCCTCGCACGGGATTCGAACCCACGACGTTCTGCTTGAGGAGTCTATGCATATACCACTACACCACGGCCACCCCGTGGTATTTTATTTTTTGTTTGTTATTATTTTGTTTTCGAAGACCAAATTCTTCAGGGTCGACGTGCATAGCCTATTGTAATCTATAATTAAAAAAACCCATATATGAATACTTCAAAATCAAATAAAGTAACTTCAACTTTTATAGACTTTTACTTTAGTCCAACATAAACAATTTTGTAAAAAAAATAAATGAAATGACAAAAAACTATACCCGACGACACCAAGCACTGGAAAATGTGATTTAGGTCGAACAAGACCTAAATCAGAAAAGCCACAAAACGAATCAACCGAGATGGGAGGTTGGAGTAGATAACAAATGACAAATATTTGATTTAAGGCGTTCGTAATTCTATTTAAATAATTTATTTATATATAAAAGCATCTTGCAGGAGAAATATCAATCATGAAGCTATTTATTTAAATAGGGATATTTAAAAAATATTTTCTTGAATGAGATTTATAAATCGACTGGTATTTTACTTCTTGCCACTAGGCCTTATGAATATACCTGGAAGTACTATATTATAGTTCATCCTGAATCCACAGGTTTCCGAGAGATCTTGTAGGAAAGGAGTTCAGATCTCAAAAGTTGAGTGCAATAAGGCAGTGTTTCAATTTCGTTGTTCTTTATTTCTCTCCGCAACTGAATCAATCAATAAATCAATAGATTTTCTTGTCTTTTATTCGATCGTGTGTATGTTTGGGATGCATAAAATGGAGTGAAAACTTAGCTGTTTTCTGAAAACAGAAATACATTAAAACTAAACACTAAGAACATTATTAGCTACGGTTTCCAGCTTTAACAAACTCGTACGCATCGCAACGCTGGATATACCATACATATAAAGGCAAGACGGCAACAACAGTGATAAAAATCTTACAAGAGTCTCAAATCCTAGTGAAATAAGAACAATACGTATTCTCCATATTAAACCGATATTTCATGTTCGATGAAGCGCATTGCAAAAGTCGGTCTAAGAAGCACTTAAAGTAAAGCTCTAGTTTTGGTCAAGGACAGAAGGAATATTCAAAAGAAAAATAACTGAATCTTTCAAACTCAAACAAAAAAAAAAAAAAAAACAATAAACACAAACAATAAACTCTCATTTCACTGATGAGGTAGTCCAAAGTAGATAAAATATCTAAATTTAATCAATCTCATAACCGGAGCATAATTAAATTTCAAGCAGATTGTTAACAAAAGTGCCCACAAAAGGCCAGGCATTGTCAGGGAATTTAAAGACACGGTGGATATGCTTTTCGAAACTGTAAGCATAAATCATGGCAACATATGAGTTGTTCCTTTTATATCACAGATGCCGTCCACTATCATCGTAAAAGCTTATTTCATAGCAAATCGAAACGGAAATTATGCAAGTTGTCCTCAATGCATTATGAAAGGCAAGTTGTCCCAAAGATCCCTATCAATTAGTGTGTCCCATTCATGATTTTCAACTCTTCATATTTTCTCCCATAAAAATCAGGTATCCCCTGTGAGTAGTGCACTTAAAATAATACGTTCTGTTAATAGTTTAATATACCTGAATTTTAGAAAACGAGTGGATTCCTTTCCTTGATCAATCATCATATTTGCCTCTGCTTCATTGAGTCAATGTCCGAAAAGATTTGAAGCAATACCAGGGATTGTGAAAAGTGTGTCAGCATTATTTGAGTTCTATTGATGAACATACATATGTAAATATTTTATTTCTTAAGGATTTCTATATTTTCTTAGGTAAAGTGATACAAATACCTGCAGTGTCCAATTAAATCAAATTAAATCATTTAATGATAACAGTCTGAATAGTTGGCCTCCTTGATACATGATCACCTCGGAGAGCTAAGGCGGTAATCACTGTGTCCCAATTCATATTCCACATGAATATTAAGTTTGCCTTTGTAGTGTTTGACAATATCCAGTAATTAAACTTTAGCCCTGTTTTATCTGAAGGATTTGCTATTTTTACTAAGCATCACATACTGCGCTCATCGAATAGTTAGTGCTATAATATCTCTTTGTACAAATTATATACAGGTAACTCTGATCATTTAAGAAAATGCGGCGGATATCGATTGCGCATACACGTAAAACTGATCAGTCTGCCTCCGACTGTGTGTAGACTAATCGCGTGGGGTATGTTGCGGATTATTAGAGCAACAACAGTGTCATTACACGAAACATCGGCCGGCGTTCTGAACGATCCACCTCTGCTATGGCTCAAATTTGGTAGAGTTACTTATTGGTACGTAAATTCTGAAGAACAAAGCTAAAGTTATGATTTTTTGAAATATAAAAAAAAACTTGAATTCAGATTTTTTTTTCCAATATTTGTAGTTCTATTCATGCAATTTATATCGGAGGTGAGTTTCTCAGAATAGGTCAACACTGCAGATTTTTATTGTAGAGTATTGATATCAAATTCTAATTATACTTTTGCAATCAACTATCTCCCTTAAAAATACGCTGTATAAAAAGAGTTACGCACATTTCATCAAACTAGTGTCTTACACGAAAACAGTTTTTATTTTCAACACAATAGTTTTTTACGGATGTAATTCGAGGATTTTTTTCTCCCCAAATGCGACAATTTTGTTTCGTGACGAATTCATCTAATTATTAGTTACTAGTATAAATTGACTTGTTGTATTTTAGGCAATCTCGTAAGAGTTCATTTGCCTGTCTTTCGGGCACGGCTGGTATTAAACCCCAAACCGTCCGATTGGAAAGTCAATACACTAAGCCTAAGACCAAATCTAGAACTTATCACTAGGGCTTAAAGCTAGAGATGGTGAAGGAGGTCGAATTTGAGAGAGAGAGTGCTGCGATAAAAATCGAAAGTAGAAAGGTTGAACTTTTTCTTACGCAGCATACGGGAGATTGGTTCGTTAGAGCCATATGTGGTGGTGGGGGATTGATAGATAAAAGAGACGGGGATAGGACAAGGTAGATTTCGGGGGTAAGTGCAAAAGAAAGAAAATGGAGTTGTGAAGAGACGTGCAATCAACGGAGTCTGAGAGGAGTCGGTGAATGAAAAGAATGTCTGCTGCGCTCTTTCTTTCTTCAAGGGTTTCCAGATTAATGAGTTTGAGACGGTCTCGATAAGGAGAGAAGATTAGAGGATCGTTCCAAGGTAGACTCTGAAGAGCAAATCGAAGAAAACGACGCTGGATGCTCTTAATTCAGAAAACATGAACTTGTTGAAAGGGACACCACTATTGGCTAGAGTACTCGAGAAGGGAGCTAACAAAAGTGACGTATAGTGATCTGGTCAAGTACGGGTTTCAGAATTCCTTGAATCGTCTTTTAACATAGGCAAGTGATGAGTTTGGTTTAGTGATTATCTTATCAATACGCGAGCGGAAATAAAGATCCCTGCCGCATATTGTGCCAAAGTCTTGAATAAACTGAATAAGAAATATAGGTTGACCGTGGAGGAGGTAAATTCAGGGAACTTTGTTGCACCAATCTAAGAAAATTCTCTTGATTATTAGTTCATAATAATTTGTTGGCGTGTAACTATCCATGGTTAAAATTGTACATGCGTTTACCTCACAAATGTCAAAGATGACATAAAAAAGGTAGCGATCAGAAATTATTCAATACTTATATCTAGGTGCGATTTTTGAAAGACCTTTTGAAAAAATCAACTAGAGACCACTATTTTAAATCGTTAATAAAAATTTTACATTCTTACAGAGCTTATGAATTTATAATATTCTTTACCATCGCTTTATATTACTATATGTGACGAAAAAAAACTATTTTCAGTTGATAGAACATAAGATCCTAGGAACTTTAAAAAAAACTATTAACCAGACAGTTATTCATCTAGGAGTTCCCATAATGAGAGAGGGCAGCACAACCTGCTAAGTGGGTGAATAGGTATTGTATTAGAATTATGATTTATAAGAACAAAAGAAAAAATCGTAAACAGCTTAAATGTATGGGGATCTTAGATGCATTATTCTGATTTCTATTTTTATTCATTTAAATGTACATGTATTTAATTTATACTCAAACATTTAAACTGATTTTCATTTGAGCGAAGTACAAACTTCTTCTGAGTAAAATATATGTATATGAAAACTAAATTTGTTGCAATAATCCTGAGGTAAAGACTCTACCTGAAACCAATTCTCAACCTATTTTCGTTTTTTAACAGGTCGGATACCAGAAAAGTACTAAAATATGAGGTTGATATTTTATAGTAGAATTCTTTTTACCTTATATTACTACTCAATCTTAAAATAACAACGACATACTTACTTGCATTTGAATTTCGAAAAATGTCTTTGGTTATTTTATTGTAACCTTGACATAAAGATTTTATCTCTGCAACTTTAAGGTTAACATTAAAATATCCATACTTAAAGACCCTTCTCTTTGCCTTTTCTAAATCGAGATTGCAAGATTTAAGTTTCAATTGAAAAAAATTACCCTTTCCCACCTCTAACCCCTTCATTTCATATTTCCCTTTAGAATATAAAAATTTAAATCTACCAACAAATAACTCATATAGAAATTATGAAGTTTTACTATCAATCCGATATTTTTGTTTGACTGAGAGTAGCGTAGTTATTATATTTTAGGCACAATACATACATGCAATAGATACAAATGTATTGTATGTAGCTAATATCATACAAAAAAAAAGGCAGACAGCGCATTACATGTCTAATAAACTTGTTTAAATGCTTCAATTAATTGAAAGGTAACAGATGTGATCACTTAGTTCATGTGACCTATATACCTACCGACTCATTTATAGAAAACGATCCGAGAAAATTTCTAACCAATATACGAGAACATACATACATTCAATTAATTTCATAAAATTTGTAAATATACACATATACGTATGTATTCTTTGTTTTCTGTAAGGTTTTCGTAAAGATTTTTAGTGTACATCATCAATTTTAAAATTATCATTAATATTTTAATATAGATAAATAATTAAATGGTTCATACATGCTTAAAAACTATATTCAAGTGGGTTATTATTATGCGAAATTAGTTTGCTCTTAATACATTATTTTTTAATTTATTGAAATGATACAATATTTATTTAGAGGATAGCTTGGAATCTAATACTATTATTTTTTTATTGAGCAATTTTATATGTATAGTTTTACTTTGTTACGCTTTTTTGTGTTAATATACACTTAAATACGTACATATTTTGTATTGTTCACATACAACAATATACACATGCAATATGTTTACATATACAAAGAATCACAAATCAGTTTCATGCGCAATTCTCGTTTTTATTCTGTATATTTCCAGTGGAGAAAATTCGAACGATCAGCAAAATTTGAGTCATCATTTGCTACGACAGTCTCTTATTAACCTCACAAGTGCACACAATAATAGCCACAGTAATAACATCAACATTGGTAATATAAGTAAAAAAATAAATTTACAAAAATCGATTTCGTGTAGCTGTGAATCTCTTAAATGTGCAAGAAATGCGAGCATTAACAGAATAAGTTTAAGGAATGTTGATGGAGATGATAGTGAATCTCTTCTATACGACGATATCGTGTATAATACCCCTCGGTCAGAAGTAGCAAGTTTTCAGGATGATCCATCCATTAGTGCAATCGATAACAATGCTACCGGAAAACAATATTTATATGAAAGTTATTATAACGGTCAATCGAGTAATAAACATCGCTTGGATTGTACAAGTATTGTAAACAGTAGCAGTCATATTAGTTGTGGTACAGGCAGTAGTGCCGTTGTTGTTGGGGATGATCAAACAAATTTTTCCGATTTTCATTGTACTGACAGCAATGTGTATACATACAGTGGATTTAAAAAAATCGTTGGGCATAATTTCAGTAATTCGGATCCTATAACACGTTATAGTCACTTGGATGATAATCATTTGATGCTAAAAAGCCATTACAGTGATTGCAATATATATGGAAAGCAGAATTCGGTACATAAAGGTGATTACTCTACCATAAGCAATTGTTCAAATAGTAAGAACCATCCACTGGTAAATAATAAAACATATATATTTAAGTGCATCGCAAATAGTCCATCGTTTTTAAAAGCTAGTAAAATTAAGGAACATTCTAAAAAGTTACGCAATTTTTCTCTAAAAACCGCTGGGAACGTTAAAAAGAAAAATCAAATTATAGTTAAATCAAATGCAGTATCTGACAATTCTTTACATCCAAGCGATAAATACTTGAATTTATACTTAGACGAAAAAAAAATCTCACAAAGTACACAACCAGGGCTATCCCTAGGTTCTTTATCAACAACCCGACCCTTATTAGCAAATGGATCAATCAAGACATATCCAACATATCGGCCTCGTGTGAAGACCGACTCGAAAGATACGCTTTGCAGAAATAAACGCACAAAAGTCAACAAAAGCTGCAACTTAAACTGCGAACAACACAACCTAAATGCTAGGACGAATATAAATTTAAATTTATCGCCAAAAAATTCACTCTCAAGTAATGGACACCTCAACAAACTTTGTTTAACTGATATTTCACGACGAAAAGCAGAATTTAACAGGCAACTAAGTGCACCTACTGACTATAATAGAACAGTAACTGCACCAGGCTATATAAAAACGTCATTGCAAAACTGTTCCTCATCCAAACAGTCGTCGGCATCTTGCACAAATAGTTTTAGTAGAAGAACTAAAAAATATAAAAACTACAAATTCAATGAAAGGTACTCATTAAATAATTTTTCTTAAAACATAAGTATACATTTAGATACATATACATATGTACGTATGCATGACTTTAATATGTATTATTAAGCTTCAATTAAAGTGTAGGTTCAAGATTTTTAAATAACAACAAAAAACTACAGGTTTTCTGACTAATTTGCTAAAAACTGGTTATGAAAATTTTAAATATTCATTCAAGTTCAGCATACCAACGACCTTACATTTAACATTGCTTTCTACATCGGCAGAACAGAAGAAAAAAATATTTTTGATAAGATATACAAATGCTAGTTTGTAGAAAGTATACACACACTGGAACAAATGTATGTACATATGAATGTATGATACACTCTATTTTCAAGCTTCTGCATTGCGGCTTGTTAAGTATGAGCGACACATCAAATATTTACTTCATTGACTGCAAATGTACTTTTTTATGATTATATATGCATATGTACATGCGTATACATACACATACGAGTCGGCTAAATTTACATATTTTTTGTAAATGTTTCGAGTCCAAGAAGTTAACTTATCGTGAGATTGCCGAAAAAATTACAAAATTATTTTATTGTTTCGTATGTACATTTTAAATGGAAATATTTTATCATGCATATTTTGTAATTTTGTATAAAATCATAATATTATTACAATAAATAAATAGATAAAAATAATAGTAATAATAAATAAGTAATCTTATTTTCTTTCTATTTTTTTATAGATCGCATTGTGGTGATAGTGAAGAATCTGTTAGATGTTCATACTGCTCAACACTCAACGAAAACGATTTAAGGATTTCATTTGAAAACACTTGTACTGATTCCTTAGTAACTGCTTTTGATGATGAGGCTCTCCTAATATGCGATCAAGGAAGCGAAATGGCAAGGACAAAGGTTTATTATTATTTTTTTTGTAGAAAGAAATACAATTTTGTGATTTGCATTTCGATGCTAATTTGATAATTAATGATTGCGCAGCTAGATTATTTTGTAAAAAAATGTTCTATATATTTGCTTCAAGTCCCATTAAACGTTCGCTTAACAACTTAAAATTAGACATTAAGAGAAGCGGGATTTTTCCTTCTGAATATTAAATTATTTGATGTAGAAAAATATTTATAATTTTTTGCCATATTAAGATATTGCGGGCCCTGAAGCCATTATAAATTTTACTTCTTTTTTAAGAGATATACTAACGTCAACCGCGCTCGTTAGTTAGATCACGTTCGGGATATTAAACTCTTGAAGAAACGTGCTGATAAAATCAGTTTTCAGCCAGCAATACACTTCCCGTTTTACCATTTATCCTCTATTAAAATACGATGTGCGTTAAGTAAGGTGACTTTATATTTTTATAAAAAAAAAAATATTTATTTATTCATCATTATTAATGTTGTTTCTTTAAAGTAATCCCCCTCAGATATAAAACACTTATGCCAACGCTTGTTCCAATTCTCGAAGCATTTCTCATAAGCACTTTTTGGTATAGCCTTGAGCTCTACCAGCGATGCCGTTTTTATTTCCTCAATTGTTGCAAATCTCCGTCTTTCCATAGTTCTCTTCAGTTTTGGGAACAGAAAAAAGTAACCTGAGACAAGTTATGATCTTTTTAGGCAAGTCAGGATCATCATGGACGTAATTCAAGAGCTCCTGAGCTATTCCCATGCGACGGTTCTTCTGATCAAAATTAAGAAGTTTCGGAAAAAACTTCGCTGACACAGGTCTCATGCCCAAAACGATAGCTTCGACGCTATCATCTTTTGTTGATGGGCTGGGGCGTCCAGGGCGAGGTTCGTCATTGGCATCTTCTCGGCCATCTTGGAAGAGCTTGTGTCACTTGTAAACATGTTTTTTACTTAGAGTTTTAGAGAACTTGATTACACTTGATTACTTGATTACACTTTTTATACAAAATTTGATGCAAATTCTTTGCTCATTTTTTTATAATTATTGAAAATCACAGAGCGCACCAAAATACGTCTTACCTTTCTATTTGTCAAAAACGAACTAATTATGCTATATACTGTGAACACATAACATATTCGAGACATGTGTACCAACACAGGAAAAAAAAATCGATAATCAATGTACTTACTTACTTTTTTAACACACCTCATGACTCTTAAATTTCTTCTAAGTGATCTGCAAATGTTCAAGCTTTTTCGTTGTTTCTTCTAAATGTTAAAGATGTACTACGGCATAGTAATAATATTTTTTTTTGGATTTACAGGTTGCGATGATTTTCCTTTTATAAGAAGCTTTGTTTCAGGCTGTGCCTTAAAAACTTGAATAATACAATCAGATAGATACTCCTTTCGCAGTGTTTTTTTTTTAAGGAGTTATGATATGTGGATTTGAATACCCTTCTACGGGCTTTTTTTCCAGGGCGCGGGCGGGTGGTGTAGTAGTTTGAAACTCAGGTGTATTAGGTTTCGATATTTTTCCCAAAGGTGGTTGTCAAACTGGACGAGACGAGCTAGTACATCCTCCTCAACCAATGGGTCTTAAGTACGTGCTAGTTGTTAGTTCGTTACATTCAGCACAGCCAGCAACCACTCCAACATCAGTGTTACGCCTTCATGTCAGAGTTGAGGCCGACGGGATTTTCATATAACTACATACAAATTCTATGAAAAGACTTTCACAGAATTGCCTGGCACGGGATTCGAACCGGCGACCCTCTGCTTGAGCAGTCTATGCATGTACCACTACACCACGGCCACCCCTTTTTCAGGAAAATATGCAAGTGATTAAAAGAGGGTTCGAAATCTTCGTCAACTTTAATGAAGCTTTCAGACGCCACTACTGCGATAAGAAACCTATGAGATATTTGAAAATTTCAGTCAATCAATGAATTTATCTGTCAAGTAAATATCTACTCAAAATTCCATACCAACCTCCTAGAAATAGGTACCGGAAATAAATCTAGAGTCCCCCTACGCACGTTTTGTATTTTGTTTTATTAACAATGAAAATTAAATAAAATGTTGATTAAATAATTCAAAAATACTCAAAAAATCTAAATTTTAATAATAAATAATTTTTTCAATGTTGTTCATAGAGAACAATGAAAAGTCGTAATATGAACTCGTATATAGAAAAAGTACCAAAGAATATATAATTACCAAGAAGTATTATCTGCTTCATAAAATTAAAACTATTTCAAAAAGCTCTTTTCCAAATAATAAATAATAAAGGAAACGAAAAATATTTGAGAGAAAAGCTCTCTCTCACTCTCTCTCTTCATGATTCTCGACGCATTGCACATATTCCAAGACAAGATCCAATTTACATTCTTACTTATATTTTGACGATCGCATAATTACACTTCGTTTGTTCTCTAAGCATACATAAAATGTTTTATTCTTGTGCGTTTAATTTGAAGTGCGCAATTTTTTTTTTCGTTTAAAATAAAAGAACAAAAACATTTCCTGAGCAAAATATGTTTCCTTTTATTTTAATACGATGGTTTGTTTTTTTTTTTTTTCTAAAATCAGAAACATTTTGTTTAAACAATATCTAATGTCAGGACTTCCTGAAAATATGGAATCGAAAACCAAAATATCTTTCTTACTTATTTTGAAAGATTTATCAGAAGGTTCCCAAAATCTGAGTTGCGGCTGGAATTTTTATTTATTTTTTTTTTTTTTTGAAATAAGGAAAGTTCAGATAAAGCGCTTATTACATCATTACCATTTTTGTTAATTCTAGCGTAACATGTTTCACAGTTTATTTTCGGGCGAACTTTAAAAACGAAGTAGCCTATGAAATATCTCATTTATACCAAATCAATGTTCATTTCAATATTTTCATTTTGAAAATGATCGCCAACGAAGCAATCAGGATATTTTACGAGGACTTCAAAATCAGGCAATTTCTTGTCATATTGGTGATCATTTTGAGCCGCTGAGATGGATAAAGGGACATTTTCATCGCATCTAATAAAGTTAAGCATGGAATCGTTATCAAAAAAAAAAAACAGTTTTTGATTGTTGAACCAAGGAAAGTTGAGCAATGTAACTCTCGAAAATTTTTAAAAAAATTTTTTTGTTCGGCTGATCTATGAAAATTGTCGGAATTTAGAGAATCTCTGTTCATGCAGTCAAAAACTTGACCAAAAGCTTTTGTAGAAACTGTAAATTCCTTAGAACAGTTCCTTAAACCACAAGTCTCAATAACTGTGCCAATCGCTGCACTTAAAGTTCTACTAAAAATTTGAGTTGCATACTTGACTCGCATTTTATCGAAATTAGTAGGAAATATGTGGTGACTTGTTAGTTTTGGGTACAATCTTCTTTTGCCATTTTGTTCTAGCTGCCAAAGTTCTTTGACAACTTCGAAACTAACCAAGCCATCAGGAGTATTAATATCCGACTTTAATAGACAATTACGCAACGATTTTATCAAATGTGGAAAGTCATATAAACAGAAGATTTTAATGCTCTTAATGAATATATATGGTTTCACACTCGAAACTCCTAACAAGCTATAAACTTTACTATTAGAAGATCCTTGGTCACATACAACTGCCCTTACTGTATTTTCCAATTCGGAAAGAATTTGTATATTTTTTAATAAAATTATTTTAAAATTTTCATCTGATAAGCTTCCAATTAGAAAATAAACTCCTGACCATAAAAACACAAACCTGCTTACCAAAGCCTAAATCTTCAAATCTTAAATCTAATTTTGAGTTGTACCTAAGTTCTCTATTTATTGCGATTTCATCAAAGAGTAGCACAACATTAACTTAATATTGTATTTAATTTTAGTTCCTCAATAGCATTATTGATAGATCCAGGTTGAAGGAATTGTATGGGGGCCCATCGACACAATGTTCGCAGCAAATCAGATTTTGTGCACTTTATAGCAGCCTTCTAAAAGTTACAAAATGACGAGTATTACAATCAGTGATTGCAACCTGTCGTTGCTGTTACAGGAATTGTTCTTTAAACTCCTTCAGCTCGTTTCTTGTGCCAAAACAATTAATTGAATTGTGAAAGAAAGGTTTTCGGCATAGTCCTTGACGAGCAACGAATCTTTTCCAAGCAGTGATAAAACATTGATTCGTTAGGTCTCCAAATGACCCAGTTAGGCCACGAAGTAAACAAAAACCGCAACGTATGCATTGCATGTAGATACGTTGGCTTTCGAAGTCTTTCTGTAAAATGGCCCAGAGAAGTCAACTCCAGTTTTTAGAAATGTCCTGGCTGGTTGTACTCAGCTCGATGGAAAGGTTCTCATAATTTACGTCATCAGCCTACGCTGATATTCTTCATATACATATACGAACTTGTACTGATTCATCCCAGTTTGTCTTTTTGATTCAAAGGCTCTGAGGTACGAATTTAACCTAAGCAATCACTGAGTTATTCAGTCAAAATGGATCAAAAGGACTAGAGAGTTTCGAAAGGATGATTCTTTTGATAAACTTAATTGAACAAATGATGTGTGGTACAGTGTATTACAACGAGCCCGTAAATGGATTCCGTTTAATGCCAAAAGTTTTTATTAGATCGGAATTGTTTATTTGCAATTTAACTTATTTATCCGCATCAGGAATTCGATTCAGCATGACATCGTGATTGGTCTACCATTTTTGAAGTTCAAATCTTGCACTTTTTAATTTTTGTGGTGGCTAAGTATGCAGTCATCTTTGTTCCAAAAGTTATGGTTATTAATTGGAATAACTTTAGTTCTTCCGACGAATAAGATGAGTATTCGCCGATACATTTCTGAAAATAAATTGCAAAAGCGAATCGGAAACAACGAACCCACACTGCGTGTTGAAAAAAGTGTATCCTGGATAACTGGACCTTTTATGAAAAAGTTTTTCACAGAGATATCAGAAGAAGTACTGACTTAAAAACCATTCCAAACCAGCTTCCAAAATGTCATGAAATGGTAACTTAATTTAATTTATTCCGCATGACGGTATTTTTGAAATGCGCCTCACATTCGGCTTCGTTTTCGTCGTTTTTATATTCCAAAATGGCTCAACTATCTTCGTTCAACCACATGTCTTGTTCATTAATTTCATCACCAATTAAGCAAACTGTAGCATTCGGGACCAAAGAAAGATCGCATCTGTCTGATACTTGATTTGTGCAATCGACATTTAATCTAAGAAGCATTCCGCTAAATCTTGGATGCCTGATTCTTTTGAATATTCTAGCTCCCAATGTTAAACGACTTGTTCGGTCAAAGGTTTGTGATGCCTTTAATAATCAACACTTCTAAGTCCAAAATATTCGAGTTGCATGCCGCTTTGATTCAAAAACGAATTTAAGAAATATCCTTTTGCTTTTCCATATTTACCTTCATTCTATTCAACCTTATATTTGAGCAATATGCTTCGTAATAGAATTTAGCTGCGAAGCAGAATCCAGAAGCGCACACACTGTTGTGTTGAGCGTATTGAATATTCAGTTGGCGGTAGTTCGCGGATTGGTTCATATTATTATTGAAAAACCGCGTTTTGTGACGAAGCTCATATCTGGATAAATTGTCATTTTTGGAGTGAGGGAAATCCTAATATAACCGGACAATCATTTGAAATTATTTCTTTGAAAATATGAACCAGTAGAAAGGCGCAAGGTGCCACAATAATAAAAACGACTAAACTCAAGTAAATATGCATTACATTTTTTACAACGTAAAATAGCTACGTAATTAAATAGATTTTATCCTTGCATAACCAAGTAAATATTACGTGGTTTATTAGCCACCTACAATAAGGTGACAGGTCAGAAAAATTGTATCTGTGGCAAATGAGGAAAACTTTTTAGCTATGTCGAAAAAACAAATAAGGAATTTCAAAATGCGGGTCAAACGAGATTTTCAAATCGGTGGGTTTGTTCCGCCTGAGCATTTTAAGTAGTTACCTAAAACTTTAATCTGCTTTGAAATTAATTTACTAGATAGTTGGAGCCCTAGCCTATGCTGTTACATTATAGAACCGCTGCAATCTAAGTAAAGCAAAATGATAACACCATATATTTTACCTTATGATTTTTTTAAATGCACAGCTCACCAATTCAACATGAACCTTTATGAGTCATTAAATTTTTAAAAGAATTAATGTACAATAGTACTAGTATCCAGAAACTTAACATTCTTTAACTTATCTTACAAAAAAAAAGAACCTTCTCGAAATTTAAAAAGTAGTGAAGCTACGAAAATATATTAATTTGAAGGTAATCCTTGGAAAACAAAATACATTATATGACACGTTGGGTCTTCTTTCAGTAACAACAGATGGAAAGGTTATGAATTGAGAATTTTTTTCTACAATTTTTACGCGAATTGTCTTACATTTTTTTTAAATAATCGTCTGTGATTTAAAAAAAAAGAAAATGTAAAAAGAATTATGCTGTTTTAAGATTTATTAACCTTTTATTTCTAAAGCCTTAATAATTTTTTGACATGATTTTTTTACAGTAATCTTTTGTTTACTGGCTATAAAAAAAAAAAAAAAAAATTACCATCCTAATGCATGCATTTTTTTTACCATTGCCACCTTAAGGTCGCAAGACGGTGTTTTTTTCAAAAAAACCTTAAAACTCGAATAACTCGAAAACTACTGAGTTTCGACCCCTTGTTGAATGTTTGCTAAAAACATTCTTAATAAGCTTAAGAATAACCCCTTTCAAGGAGTAGATCGAATTACAAGTCACCCTGTATAGAGACTGGAATTGATTGTAGACATTTGTACACATTAGAGCTGCACTTGAAGTACAATATATTTATAAAACATTGTCTGAATCCGATGATAGAAGATTGCCTCATATACTGTCAAAGAAAATTATGGAAAAATATTTTTTGCGCTAGAGAAATAAACAAACTTGAATCTGATTTTGATTTACAATAACGAGCTAAAAATCTGAAGCGCACTGATCGGCTTACTAAAGGAGAAGAGCTGTTACAGAAAGTTTTCTACATAAAGCATCAATGAGCGGAAATTAAATTTATAGCCAACTTAATTATAATACAGTCAGACTAAAATATCATGGATCTTTAAGGTACGCTCTGATTTGATCTGCCTCAATGGGAGTAGATTTAGCATTAGAGATTGTAACCTATGCTCACTATGTAATATGAGGGAGGTATAAACAATCAAACATTTCATTGGTATTTTCCCGATTTTATTAATTTAATGATTAGTAATTAATGTTTTAAATGAAGTAAATGACGAGTCTTGGCACAAGCTCAGTAATTTTGTTATCGGTGCTCTTATAAGAACTAAGAACTAATAACAATACATTGTATTAGATATAAAGTATACACTACATAGTAAAAAAAAAATAGTTAAAGTACGAATTATATAATAAATAAAATGTCAAACTACCGATAGACGACGAAATGCTATAGTCGTACATACTTTGTTTCTGAAAAATTTTAATTTAAATCTTAAATTAAAATTAAGTATAAAGTTGTCTAAAATATTTTTCTGAAATAAATAGTTATTCATACATCCATACATACATATATACATACATAGAGATCTTTTTGCAAAATTTTTCACATAGTAGACGTATAACGGCCAACTTGTTGCGATCAACGCCCAATTAACACTTCCAGATATTCTGCCACATTTTCACTCGAAACAGCCACACTTTCTTCAATGTTCACAATAGATTGATGCGTTGTTGGCTAAACGTTACGTAGAATGTATGTGAAACGAAATTCATCCACAATAACACGAATAGCGAGCTTAGTTTGTGAACTATTATAGGACCAAAGAGATTCCTGTAGTCAACTATTCGTGGATAAAAACTGTTTCTATCAAAGGTTTTCTTTAAGTCAATGAAAGTAGTTAAGACATTACGATTTTTATGACTTGGCTCATAAATACATAGTCGATCAAAAAGATGTTCCTTGCATCCGTTGCTGTGACTCCTGCATCATTTATTTTTTTAATTCTTTGTTGGCTCATACAAATACTTTAAATTTAATAGCTGATTTTATTTTTTTAACCGAAATATTGCTGTACGACCATGAATTATCCGAATATAGTCTTTCTGGTTACAAACAGTATGGCAATTGCAATAATTCCTATAATTCGGGGGGTGTTGCAGTATTTGAAAATTATATCAAAAAAAAAGAAAAAAAATCAATTCAGGAAAAAATGTAAGCTACTTTCTCAGAATTCCAGGCCTAAGCGTTATTATCTTAAGCTGAGTCAAGCTGTAAAACATGAAGTTGAATTGAGTCGGACAGCATTCTGAACAAACAAAAAGATAAAATCAGTATTCAAAAAATTCAATTCAAGCAGAAGATTTTCAAAGGGATAACTTTGTATTGGAGCCTTTTACATCTTTGAACTATATAAAAGAATAATGTCATTAGACAATAAATATTCCAGTACTTCTGATGGTATAACCAATTCCCTTCTTCCTTCCTTCGTTAGCAAAATTTTTTGAAAAAGTAATGAAAGATTGTGTAGTGTCCTTTTTTAACAAAAATAAGTTTTCCAGTGACTACATATTAGGGTTTCGTGAGGGCAAGTCTACAGAAGATGCCATTTTAAAGCTATGCAGCGAAATTTGTAACGGCTTTAATAACGGCAGTAGTACTACTGATTTATTCATTGAAATGACAAAGGCATTCGACATGGCTAATCACAAAACTCTTTTTGATAAGCTCTACGAGGCTGGATTACGAGGACAATCTTATAATTAATTTCCATCATATTTAACAGGAAGGTTTCAGAAAGTGAAGATCGTGGAAGTTGTTAGTGATATACACCCTGACTGACTCGAACTGCAACCAAATTCAGACTGTTATAATTTCCAAACCGTTCATTACTATGTGCTCAAATTTTGACACAGTTACACATTATTTACAAACCTTTTAAACGATTTGCGTCTCAATTGTGTTGAAAAATGTTTTCCAACAATTTTTATTCAGCTTTATATTTGGCTGGAAAACCACAAGTAGCTATCGTTAGACCCCTCCAGCACCTTAACGTGAATAAATCATTTGTGTCTCGAACCATAGCTCGTTACCGTGATACTGGCAGCGTTGCAAAACGCCATGGAGGTGGTCATAAAAAAACAGCAACATCGCCAGAAATGGTTCGGAAAGTGAAGTCTCGAATTGAGCGAAAACCGCGTCGAAGTGGAAGAAAAATGGCTCATGAGCTCAACATATCGTTGGAACGGATACAACACATACTGAAAAGTGAGCTTGGGCTCAAGCCATTGAAGTTCAAAAAAATACATGATCTTACACCGCAACAAAAAAAAATTAGAGTCGAAAGAGTTGCCGAAAGCTAGACATATTGAAAACTACTGATAAAAATTGATGTATTTTCCAACATTTTTTGCTTTGGCACAGTAAAATTTACCAAAAAATAAAAAAAATATAGCATTTTAAAAAGTTGCAGTTAAAATCAGTCACCCGTTATATTTAGATATTGGTGTATCTCAAAGTTCAGTTTTGGGTCCTATTCTTTTCTCTATCTACATAAATTTAATTTCTAAGCAAATCTTTATAATCAATATAACAGCTTTTGCAGACGACATGGCACTTACATATACCAAAAGCACCTTATAAGAATCGATGGTAAGGTTGAAAAAAGACGTTATAAAAAGACTCGTTATAATTGACAAAACGAAATATATGTGCTGCAATTTGAAAGGATTGGATGCAATAGAATCCCCTCTTTTTTTCACTCCGCAGCATGTGAAAAACTTATTCATCTACCCACCCTTGCTTCACTGGAAAGCACATACATGTAGGATTTTTTAAGTCATCAAAATTAAACCTGTACGATTCTTATAACAAGTTAGAAAAAATATCTTTATTCGCAAATATAACTTCAATACTCATTGTGTTTTTTTAACTTCTGCTCCTGAATACCCAAAGACTCCCTTCTATATCCAGTCTCATATCACTAGGTTCCTTAGTAGGCTATACCATGCAAATACCTTGGCTGTCCAGCTCAGTAGATATCCAAATCCTACTAGTCCCCCGGTCAACAGCAATATTGTTAATAGTCTCGACATATCGGTGTTTATTCCTCTTCTTCCATGTTCATGTTCATTTAAAGGATTTGAAATTGGACCATCGATCGTCACTTATGCACACTTCTTGTCATTGACCGCATCTCTATTATGGTGCTTACTCGTCGCTTGTTGTAAGGGTGTAGTTTTGCTGTCGCCAATCGTCATGTCGTTGGATCGAAATCGCTGAAATGTGCTGTGTAAGCTTATTAGTTTATTATCGTTGGTCATCGTATCGATTCTAATTGGCATGCTAACCTGACGGTCTGAAATAGTATTTGTTATTGAGTTTATGCTATGAGTATTTTGCTTACAAAATGCTCATCTCAAGAGTGCTGGGCCTCCACATTCGGCCATCTTGGAGAAATCGATTGACCTCAGGCGACTAAGGGGCCGTCTTCATCGTGTTTGTTCTGCTTCTCATCATCCTACCCCAGCCATGGCTTCATATAGTCTGCTTCCGTACCCGTTAAGTTGGGCCCTTCATGTTGCCCCACCTTCCTCACTTCGTATATTTCGTTTCTCTTTCCTTTAGTCACCTCATATGGTCCTAGGAAATTGGCGTGTCAATTCAGCCCAGTTCCGAACTGCGTCCTCCTTACGGCGACTTGATCACTGACTTTTTACTTCAGGGCAGGCTTCGTTTCCTGTTGTAGGTCTTCTGATTTTCCGATTGAATTTTATTTGTTTCCTCCTTTGCTGCCCTTATCATCTCATCTCAATTTGTTTCAAAGTCGTCCAGGATTACGTCTTCTAGCAGCTTCTTCATTTCGTGATCCTCTGCGCAATGCATGGTTGTCTCAAAAACTAGTTGAAAAGGACGTCTCTTGGTACTTTGTGATATTGTTGAGTTGATAACCCGCTGTACCTCTCTTACATGTTTGTACCATTTAGTGGATTTTGCTAATGCCACCTCTGACAGTACTTCAATAATGATTCTATTCATTCTCTCTACCTGCCCATTGACCCTTGGCACTCCTGTGGTTGTCAGTATGTGATAAATTGGGCTACCAAATATCTCGCTTTGCGCCTCTAATCTCTTCATGGCCTCTTCGCACTTTGTCGTCTTCACAGGTTATATCCACGAAAATTTAATATGCGCATCTATCACTATAAACAGGTGATTATAAAAATTGTTAGTTGTTGGTAGAGGTTCTAAATGGTCGATGTGCAACGTACAGAGCGGTATGTAGGTCTTTGCGATCGGGTCTAAAAGTTCTTTGGCTCGTTCATTCTTTATCATCACCACAGTTCGCCAGTACGTTTTCTATATAAACCATGAGCTTCAGTATATAATAATCGTGTCTAATTACCGCTTCAACCTTTTTTTCACTTATGTGTCCCTGTATATGCACATTTCGGATGATTTCTTTCTGTAACGACTTCGGCACAACCAGCAGGTGCACCCCCTCATTGAACCTATATAATAATTTGCGCCTTACCTCATAATCCTTGTACTTACCAACTGCCGTAATGAGATTCATTATTAGTTGACAGTGGCTTCAAACGCCATACCTTCAGTAATTACAGTGAATTCATTCCCAATAGGTATACTCTCAACTTAGCAATACACTTCATGATTGCTAGAATCTTTACTTCATAGCTGGTGAATTTCCTTTCCGACTGACTTGTCTTACTAGCATCCGTATGGAGTTCTGTAGGTAGACTTGGATTGAACAGTTTTAATACTAGTTTACTGCAAAGACAAAATTTTAATTCATTAAATGCTTCATTTCCTTTTCACATATTTCGAATCCACTTTCTTTTCTTAACTTTGCTATCTTTGAATAATTAAATACAAATTTTCTGAAGAACCAAGTCAATCCCAGTAAACTTTGTATATGCTTCACGTTCTTTGGTATTGGGAACCTCTGTACCGCTCTGACATTTTCCTCTGATGACTTCATATTTCCATTATCTACCACATGTCCCAAGAATTCTACTATACGTGACAAGAACATTTCTCCCATTTTATCCTCAGTACCGTACTTCGCTGCCACCTTTGGCACAACTTTTATTTTCTCTAGCGCCTCGCCTTCCCTCTTCAAAAAAATGATGATATCGTCCACGTATATCAGCAGATACTTATGTAGCACTAACTCCCCAAAAATCTGGTTGATGAACCTCTGGAATGCAGCTGGTAATTTGCATAGAGCAAATGGTACTGTCACGAACTTATATTGATCGTCTGGCGTTTCGAACGCCGTGTATCCTTTGCTGTTTCTGCCACGTCTACATTATCTACGATAATTTCTTATCCCTGAGGAACTTCTGTAGTTGATGTGGTGTGAATGTGGTAAAATGGAGTAGTTCATCCGTTCACCGCAGCTTTGCCCACTACGCAGATTCCGTTCTTACTGCTTCTCCTTATTAACTGTATTTTTTTATCACGCCTTCGCCTGTTAGATCCTTTTTTATCTGTTTTCCTTTTTTCTTCTTAGCTCCTTTTCAAATCTTTTGAAATCCCTTCTTGTCAATCTACTTTTCAAATTTTATCAACACGTCTCTTCTTCTTTTCAATCTTAGCCACCTTTTTTAAAATCTTACCAATTTTCCATCTTCTCCGCTTCATTGTTCAGACCACCTTTGTATTTTGATTTTTTTTATCGGGAATAATATCCCGGTTTAGCCCCCAAATGTAGGATTTTTAAAGCTATCAATATGAAACCCGTACGATTGTTATAACAAGTTAGAAAAAATATCTTTATTCGCAAATTCACGCACATAATATATAACATCAGATCGTCGTCGTCGCCTCGTCACTCCATATGTTTTTAGAACTACTATTCCTGCATACCCAGAGACCCCATATCGCTAGCTTCCTTAGCAGGTTATACTATGCTAATACCTTGGCTGTCCAACTTAGCAGATATCCCAATCCTACTGCTCCCCCGATCAACAGCAAAATTGTTAATAGTCTCGACATATCGGTGTTTATTTCTTTTCTTCCATTTGCACGTCCATTTAAACTATTTGAAATTGGATCATCGATCGTGGCCTAAGCACACTTCTTGTTATTGACCGCGTCTCTATTGTAGTGCTTACTCATCGCTTATTGTGAGGGTGTAGTTTTGCTGTAGCCAATCGTCATGTCGTTAGATCGAAATCGCTGAAATGCACTGCGTAAGCTTATTAGTTTATTATCGTTGGTCATCGTATCGCTTCTAATTAGCATTCTAACCTGACAGTCTAAAATAGTATCTGTTATTGAGTTAATGCTATGAGTATTTTACAGTTTACAAAATACTCATCTTAAGATTGCTAGGCCCCCACATACAACTGAGCTAAAAAAAAATATACGTATGTTATCCGTTACTCGCAAAATATATGTGCTTAAGCCATATTGCTTCAAAAAACTGCTAGCAGCTGTATACTGCAGTCTTGTTAACTCAAAGCTGCAATGTGGCATATCTAGTTGTGGTGGAGTTTATTCTAATGCTCTGGAGCCATTGTTAATAGCACAAAAACATATACGAATTATTTGTAGTAACAAAAGGTTGACTGCTAGTTGATCTTTGTTCTGTGCTATGCGTGTGCTACAGATAAAACACATCTATGTCTACAAAGTTCTCAAAGTGTTCTTTATGCGAAGCAATTATAGTTCGACACTCAGTAGCTCTAATTTTTACGGTCTTAGAATAAGGTTTAATTAATATCCCTCATTCTAATAAAACTCACTTCTCTAACTACTTCTGTAACAGCACTAAAATTGTTTAACCTATTGCCAAACGAAATTTAAACGTAAGCACATTGTTTTTAAGGAGTCAAAAAACATCTTTTTATATTGGATAATTTTTGGTGAAAAATTTACTAATAAATAGAACTTAGGAGTCTTGTTTTGAATTATTTTTTCAATTTTATTTATCTCTTTCTTAAGTTTCTTCTTAATCTTTTAATTTTTTGAGTGACGAATACGAGTAAATCTAGTGACATTTACCCCACACATATGTAATTATTATTAACATTGCTGATGGGTCATTCCAAAATTATTGAACAAGAATAAAGAATTACTATACAATTACTCACCTGGTTGAATGGGTTTGTTATCAGTAGTACATCACCTACTGCTGAAGTGATTTTGGGTGAAGTTGTTTTTGTATGGATGATGCAGAATTAGAATGGGTAGTGGTGAAGAGGGTTCTTGAACAAAGGGCGGTGGATTAGCTGTTAGTAATGCACAAGTGCAATCATATGTTGTTGAGGGGAGCAGTGGGTATTTTTTAGAAGAAATCGTTAAAATTCGTTCGACTCTGTGAAATATTGCAGGTTAAAAGAAATGGGGTAAATCTATTAGAGTAGAGTTTTAATTAAAGATTCTTTGATCCCACAAAAGTGACTTCGAAAAGAAGAAAATATTCATGAAATGTTTCGAATATCGTTAACATGAATCTGAGAGAATTTGCTGTTGCCTTTTTATTTTTAAAAAATTTCAATACAATTTTTTTTATTAGACTTTATTTAGAATTTATTTAACAAGTAAATATTTTGCGTAGAATGAGGAGTGAATCATTTACCTTTGAGTTTGATGCAGATAAAGAATCAAAAATAGTAGATTAGTTTGTATACTCTGTCCAACATAAATTGGCAGTACACGCTTTATGAGGAAGCTTTTTCAAAACCAGTAGCGTGCCATATTTTTGCACCATACTAAACTGCATTCAGAGTTACCAGTCTCCGTTTGGTAACTCATTTAGTTTTTTTTCCTTGGCTCTCTGTTGAGAAGCTTTTGTTTTTAGAGCTTTGAAAAAAGTTCCTAATCATGAGTGCTATCGTGGAGATCTTGTTTTGATCTTTTGCATTTCTTTTAATGTGTGGAAAATACGTTAAGATGCAGTTACAAAATCGTAAGCTGTTTTCTTTAAGGAAAAAGTTTATTTGCGTAGGTTTTCGTAGCGCGATCAGTTCTTTGATGTTACGTGTATTTTTCTAAATTTGGATTGTGATATTATTGTTAAGCTAAGTGTTTTTATGTTAATTGCATTTTTATAAGGTGTATTTATTTATTTTTTTTTTTTTGAGTTTTATGTAGTTTATGTTTTTAGGACGGGTAGTTTTCTTAAGAATTGTTTGCAAAATGTTTTTTGCAATTGTGCAATTAGTATTTTTAATTTCAATCTAAAAAAAATTTAATCTAACAAAAAGTTATTCAGAAATTTAAAAATACAAGTTTAATTATCTAAATTTATATTGGCTCCCTTAAAGTAATCCCCATCGACTGCAACACACTTATGCCAGTGCTTGATCTACTCCTCGAAACATTTTTTATTTTCGGCTTTCGGTATGTCCATCAGTGCTCCCTGCGATTTTTCTATTACGTCCTCTCGACTGCTGAAACGCGTTCCCCGTAGTGATTTTTTAACTCGATTGAACACTTTTCCAACTTTTTCAACGTTCGCGCACGATTAAATCCGTTTTTTACGCAAAATTTAATAATTGTAAAAAATCGCCAACGCACACGGAGATAGATGTACTCTTGGCTACGTAACTTTTGCAAATGTCAAGTTCTGGTCAACAACAGATATACCAGAACTCAAATCGGAACAATTTAATTTAACACCACATGGTGTTATTTTTATTTTTTTGACCAACGTAATACTATTCTTTCAGATTCTTGCAAATTTGAAATGCTTACTTAGGAAACCCTGTAAGAGCTTTTGTTGGAATAGCACTTTATGGAAAATAAGAGAGTGCGAATGATAGACAAACGTCCTATCTTTCCTGTACTGCAAATTTATGTTGAATAGAATATACATAGTAATGTACATATAGTATGTACCCGTATGTTGTACCCAATAATTTAACTTTAATTTTCGATAATTTGAGATCTGTAACGCAGCACAATTTCGGTGTAGCTGTATAGAGGGTCCCGTCCTTGGTCACCATTAAGGATGTCCGAGGTTTGCTTCATCTCGAGTGTATAGAAACCAAAGTGGGCGTAACGGACTTGCAAAGGCCGCATAAAATTGAGTGCTCCGGTCGGTGGGGTATTTAACTGAGGGATAATAGTTCACCTCTTAATTTAAAAATTGCTCTTATTAGGTGCGACGGGTTTTTGTTCATAAAATATGTCCTTTCGTGCAGGTTGTACTGGAGTTGGCTATAGTGCTGCCTGTATTGTGATAAACGTGCTTCACTCACGAAACCTTCGTTCATTTTATTGCCCATTTGTGTTAACGAAACCTTGATTTTTTCCATTAAAGAGGCTGGTTATTCACTGGACGCTATGGTTAAATAAAGCCTGTAGTCTGACGCTAGTTTTTCCCATTCTTGTACAAAATTGCCGCTAGTAATCAGAATGTGCTTGAGGACTATCTTCGGCAATCTTTCACTTTCCAAATCCATAACTCTTACTATGTAGTCACAGTGGAGTTTTAGAGTATTCCAGAACATGGGCACTATTCCTGTTTCTAGGTGCAACATGTAGTTTGGAGATATACCTCGTAAACTGAAAACCCTCTTAAAAAAAAAAAAAACGAAGTAATTTTTCGATTGCATCATACGAGCTATATCCCCACACCTGTGCTCCGTATAGGATAATCGACTTTACAGATGCTTGAAAAATTGTAAGCTTAGGACTGTGGTTTACATGCGCATTGTTAAGACAAGCACTCCAGATTGACCTCACTGCGCGTTTCGCTTCGCCTAATTTACTTTTAAGGTGTTTGGCTCTATTGAGGTTTGACCCCGAGATATTTGTTCTCTCCCACGATTTTCATGGAATTCCTGCTAAACGTAAACTTATTTTCGATTTGTCTAGGTTAACTGACAGGTTCCATTGTTTGCAGACGGCTTCAAGTCGGTTTTTCATGAGCTATAAGGACTCCACCTTTTCGGCTAGGAAGACTATGTCATCTGCAAATAATAGTGCTAAAATACTTACACCACTCAACTTAATTCCACCTTTAACTGCATCTCTTATATAATTTATAAATAAAATTAATAATTAAGTTTTTAGAATGCATCCTTGTCTTACTCCAATTGATGTTAAAAATTCTTCCGACAAAAATTTACGATCCCATACGCACGCTACATTGTTGTGATACATTGCCTAAAAATGTCTATAATTTTCGTCAATATATAGTTTTGTAGTATATAAAAAAGTTTCTCACGCGAAATAGTGTCAAAAGCTGCACGCAAATCAACGAAGAAGGTGTACAACTTTTTGTTTCCTTTTTTATAAATTCCAGCAATGTTGTAAAGCGAAAATATTTGGTCTAAGCTGAAGTATTTTGGACGGAATCCGGGTTGGTACTCATACAAGATTTTTCTGTTCTGCTGTGTTCAAAAACGAGATTCCACGATGGTTTGCTGGATCGTCGTAAGCTCCTTTCTTGAACAATGGAAACATAACTGCTTTTGGGAAACTTTCCCTATCCCGAATATTCGGTTAAACTCAAACGTTAGCGATTATAGAAATTAAGGCGTACAATTTTTATGCATTGTTACATTTGAAATTAGCATTGGCTAACCTTCTCCACGGTTATCTGTGCATCTTAGTAGTCATCAAAGATCAAAGGGCTAGCATATTGGAACATCGGTGAGTTTTGCGTTGTGTTAAGGTGATATTTAGCAATTAAGTCACCTCTCCCGTTTACTATCTTTACAGCTTTCCAGAAATCTGCCAAGGACTTCGATCGGTTCAGTAAATCAATATAATGCTGGATGAATGTTTTCTAGTGCATAATAATGTTCGAAGGCAGCTTCTTAGTAGTCTTAGAAATCCAAACCAAATATCTCTAGCTTTTATACACTCTTTGTCAAACAATTTATGTCTTCCAATTCTAACGTTGTTCGTGGCTGACGCCTTTTTAGGAGCAGCATTTTTGATTATCTCCATTAGGTCACCGATATCAAGTTAAGTGTCAAATGCTGTGCATACTTCGAGCTATTCGTTAAGTTTACGCTGATACATCTTCCTAAATCTATTATTCCGTTTCAGCTTTGGCAGTCTTTCTGTTGCCTAAAAGAGAGTCAATGGAATTGATCATACTTTAAAGTATTACTATTTGCTTTTATTTTTATAGATGTTTTGTTAGATTATTCATTATGTATGCCTTAAAGGATTTTAATAAAAAGAAATGGATAAAGCATGAAAGAATAATTATAAATTATTTAAAGATTTACGTAAGCATCATTAAGCAACCATATAAAAATAGTTTCCAAAATTTTTTTATTAAGAACAAAGACAAAAGCTCTTTATCTAGATCAGGAATTTGTAGAACTACCTCATTACTGCTCCACCATTCTCGCACCATAAATTCTGCACCTTATACAATTACCACGGCGTCTTCCTATATCCTAGCTATTTCTAATGACGAATTTTCCTCGTTAACCTAAAGACTAGTCTCCATGTTTATTATCGCTAACGTTTTAAGAAAACGGGAAGCTAAGCATGGATCCCACGTTACCTTATAATTTTGGCATTTAGGAACAGTACTTTCTGAATTAGTGGTCAGTAATTACAGTAAAAGAAATCTCTCTAAACTTTGTAGTCAATGTATTATATTATCTGGAAACCCATTGGTGAGGAGAAAAATAATCCATTTCGGTAAAAAACGTTTTCTTAACCTTTTTTTCCAGTTAGCTGTACAATGCATACATATTTTTTCTGGCTATTTTGAATGAGTAATCTAACAATTTTGAGTTCTCCTTAAATAGTAGTTTTACTAATATTCTTTCTGTTCATATTAAGCTTCATCCTTTAGTAAACTTGTGGAATTCACTTTATCCTTCTTTCATATTTTATTTACCAAGCTAACTCGCAACTAAGTAATCTGTTACATTCAGAGTCGAAGAGATTGTTTTTACTTAATAATAACCAGCCGAGATCCGTTTTCTGCACAATGAGTAGGTTTTAGATTTTTAGTAGTTCAATTAATAAAAACAAAATTTTCTTTCTTCAGCTCCAATCAACATTAATTGAATTTCGAGTCTGCAAAAAGAATATTCCTTTGAATATTCCAGCTCTCGGAACTGAACGACTTGCTCGACTGAAGGTGTGTGGAATCTTTAATAAGACAGTAGAACTCTGGGTATTTTCGATTCGAGTTCCAAGCAAGTACCGCTCTTGAACGCAAAGAGTTTGAAGACAACGCTGTTTTCTCACGGACGTACGAGATTGGGGAGAACATATTCAAAACGATGGTATGCAAGAGAACATAGATGTTCTTTTTCGCAGGCAGAACCACTGCCTATGCTTTTTCATCAATCCTACTCCTTAGGACTCTTTCTGAGCAGATGGAAAAAAAGAATTTGTTCAGCTCGTCCCTAAAAAAAGGCATATCTTCTTCTCTCTCCTCCTACAGGCCCATTGCTTTTGCGTTCGTTCTTTCCAAGGTCATGGAAACGCTAATATTAAGAAATCCATATTGTCCCCCTTAAAGTAATTCCAATCGACTGCAACACACTTATGCCAGCGCTTGATCGACTCCTCGAAACATTTTTTATGTTCGGCTTTCGGTATGTCCATCAGTGCTTCCTGCGATTTTTCCATTGAACAAAAAGAAGTCACAGGGAGCCAAATCAGGTGAATTCGGTGGCTGTTGGATGCTATTTGTTAGATTTTTCGTTTAAAAATTACGAATAATGATGGCACTGTGAGACGGTGCGTTATCATGGTGCAAAATCCGCGAGTTGTCTGCCCACAATTCTGGTCTCTTTCGGCGAATTGCTTCACGCAAACGACTCATAACGCCCAAATAATACTTTTTGTTTACTGTCTGGTCTTCTGCCAAAAATTCAAGATGCACTACACCGTTGTAATCCATGAAAACTGTGAGCATTGCCTTCTTTTTTGACTGAAAACGACGTGTTCACTTGCCTGATGTCTGGATTGCGTATTGTACTCATAAGCGCACTTCTTGTCCCCAGTAATTTTTGATGATCAATGATGATGATCAGCCTATTAAATCTCTTTTTTGCATGAAATTGAGGTCTTTTGGCACTTCCTTTGCAGCTACACGACGGAAACCCAAATCATTAACCAAAATGTCTTGAACGGATCCATAGGCAATGTTCAAGTCCCCCGCTACCTCTCTGATAGTTAATTTGCAGTTATTGACCAACATTTCTTTTACTTCATCAATGTTTTCGTCGGTTTTCGATGTCGATGGTCTGCCACTGCGTTCATCATTTTCGATAGACTCACGATCACTTTTGAACCGCTCGTGCCACTGGTAGGCGACCGTTTTCTTTAGAGAATCGTTGCCGAAACACTTTTCCAACATTTCCAACGTTCGCGCACTATTAAATCCGTTAGTTACGCAAAATTCAATACAAGTTAGTGTTGCAAATTTAAATTCATTTCTAAAATTGTAAAAAATCGCAAACTTTCACGGAGATAGATGTACTGTTGGCTACGTAATTTTTACAACTGTCAAGCTATTACGCTAAGATTTAGAGGGAATGTCAACAACTTAACAAAAAAAACAGAACTCAAATCAGAACAATGGGAGCGCCTCACGGTGACGCCACCTGGAACTTTTTGATCAAGGTGGTACAATGCCCACATCTGGTTAGGTGCTTCTAAAACCTCTCTGCACCCGCTAGATAGGATTCAAAACCGTGCAATAAGATTCATAGGTGATGCAAATAATACCCAGCTAATTGACAGCTTCGAACACCAACGAAATGTCACCTGTCTGACGTCTTTCTATAGTTGTTTTCACCACCAGTGCTCCATTGAAATCGCCAGTAGTACTCCGCTCCTTCAAACCTCCAACCTTAACACTCATCCCGCTATGAATGTTCATCAGTAAACCCTTAAGCCCACTCGCAGACGTATTCTAAAATATCGCTTATGGAATGTCCTTTTTTTCTGGTCGTTATAATTTGCAAACTTTTAAGAAAAGTGTACATTGGTACCTCCCATTTCTTCCTCCCTAAATTTCCTTCGACCGCACTGTGTACAAACATTTTGAGGGTACACAAATCCCCTTTAAAAATAACAAAAAGGTTCGAATACCGCCCTTCTCAAAATAAGTTTTGCACAACATCTCGGCGGTCTTCTGAACGTACTTGCTACGTGTAACTTCTGAAACACTAATGGCCAGCGTTTAATAGTTGATTCCGAGTAAAAAATTTTTCAGATCGAAGCAGCGTATCGTACATTTTAATCTTCATTTTGAGAATGAAAAATATTTTCTTTTATAAATTTCGAGATAATTAATCGATCCCTTACCTTTAAGTCCTTGAACCACCTTTCACTAGACGGCAGCTTGCTCAAATCCATAACTTCTCTTCACTTAGAAAGTATTTCTGAGTGAAAGCGATCCTTCGCCAAGAATATAAGAATGGAAAGGTTAGTGTTGTTATAATTGAGAATATGGTCGTCGGTGTGTTCACTATTATTGAAACGGAAACCATCAAAATGATTAAAGCGGTAAATGAGGGAAGTACCAAGTATATGCTGTTAACAAAAAACAACTTTGTCTACCTTGGCTCTGCTATGAATTCTTCCAAAAACACCTCATCAGGAATAAAACGCGGAGTTACTCTTGCAAATCACTGTTTTTTTAGGGCTAAGAAGGCAAGGCCCTTAGGAAGGAAGGCCCCATCCTGAGAAACTAAGAAGACTCTACATAAGACGTTGATCATCCTAATCCTACATTATAGCGCAGAAGCATGGACCCTCTCGAAAGTAAATAAAGATATCCTCAGTCGTTTCGAAAAAAAAAAATCTATTGAAAAATATTCATTTTTATTTCCGCTTTGGAGGTTAAATACGGAGCGTGTCGGCTCCATTCTTCAAAAAACGCTACTAGCCCTAGTAGGACTAAGCCCTAATGTTAAAAGGTTCCATACATCCAACAAATGTATCGAATGACCTTACTAAACTAAGCTGTAGTAAGCTCTTTAATAAGGGTGACCATCGATATTATAAAAAGAACTATTCTTGTAATTTGTAAAAAAAGAAATTGTACTGACATGATAACTATAAAAATAATATTAATTATTAAAACATAATATGTAGTAATATGAAAACATGAATAATAATGTCAGCTACTTTTAACTAGGCTTGAATATATTTCTGATTTGAAATATTGAGTTTTTTTCTATGAAAAATTATAATAATTTGATTAAATAATTTGTTTAAATGAATATATATATATATATATCAAAATATTTATAATGCTACATTAATCTACAATAACGTATTTATATTCTCTACAGTTAAGGGTGTTTTGGGACACACTTTACTTGTACTTGATGTGTTCATAATTGTTTTATAGACAAATAACGATTTGTAAAAGTGTAGGACCTAACCTCTGTTGTATATTTTGTAAAAATATTGTAAATATTGTAAAAAAAAATTGCGGTAAGTTAGAGATCGTGGAATGAAAGATATTTAGCACAACGAAGTACTTTTATAAGTCAAATACAAAAATAAATTGTTTAAGAAAAAAATATTTACGTTCTATTCATTTTGTAGTTTATTGGTTTTTAATTTATTTTTGCTTATATTTGTTATAGGTGCACTTTGACGACGTCTCCCTTTACGGAACTCCTAAAGAGGAGCCAATGCCTTCAATTCCGGTAGTTTCGGAAAAAGTTTCAGCTAATTTTTTAAAAAGTCAATTGCAATCATGGTTCCAGCCTACAGACAATCGACTTGCCATGAAACTTTTTGGCAGCCGAAAAGCATTGGTAAAAGAAAGAATAAGGCAAAAAACCTCTGGACATTGGGTTATTCATCCCTGCAGCTCATTCAGGTAAAGCTATTTATAATTAAATACCGAATTCTTCTTACAGTCCAAATTAATTTTATTTTTAGGTTCTATTGGGACCTTTGTATGCTTCTCTTGTTAGTAGCGAATCTTATTATCCTGCCAGTTGCTATCTCATTCTTCAATGATGATTTGAGCACACGATGGATTGCCTTTAACTGCCTAAGTGATACTATTTTTTTAATAGACATCGTAGTCAATTTTAGAACTGGTATGTAAGGTGGTATATATATATAATTCATAAGTTCTATGTAGGTATTTCTTAAAAAAAAAACACTTTTTATTGAAGCAGATTTACGAGTATACAACTTAAATATACTTAAATTTAATAAAAAATCACAAAATTAAGCATATAAACAGTATTTTTGAAACGATGTAAGTGAAATCACGATACTACGGTGATATTAATATAATAAATTGTAAGAGCATCGAAAGCAAAATCATTTTCCGCAAAAGGGTGCTAGCGTTCTAGCTAAATCAATCAACAAAACCAGCAAAGACTTATCTTCTCATATATTGGGTATATATTTTAATTCGTGCGGTTTTTTTTTTCAAAATTTGAACGTTTATTTAAGAAAAACATGTACAATAGTATTATTCAGAGTATTGCCCATCTGAAGCTATGACTTTTTCCAATCTTTCTGGCAATCTGTGGATCCCGTCCCAAAAGAACTGCGCCGGCTTACCAGCCAAGAATGAATCAAGCCAATTTTTGATATGCTGCTCTGATGTGAACCGTATTTCACTGAAGGCGTTCTGCATCGACCGGAACAAATGGTAGTCAGAAGGGGCAAGGTCTGGGCTATAAGGTAGGTGGGGTAAGACTTCCCATCCACTGTTTTCCAAATAGTTCTTAACCGGAATAGCAACGTGGGGCCAAGCGTTGTCATGATGGAAAATTATTGCCTCGTGTCTGGTCGCATATTCCGGACGTTTTTCGGTTACTGCTCTCTTCAAATAGATTAAATGTGTTCGGTAGTATTGTCCATTGATGGTTTCACCCGGTTTTAGCAGCTCATAACACAGCACACCCATCTGATCCCACCAAAAACAGAGCATTACCTTCGTGCAATGGATATTCGGCTTTGCCGTTGATTTGGCGTTGGATCCATTTTTCACCACCAGTAACAATCCGATGCAAAAATGACTTCCTTTTGTGGCGTTCCAGCAGCATTTCGGACATGCGAAACCGCCTTTCGACGTCTCTCGGCTTGAGTTCATGTGGAACCCAATTTCCTTGCTTTTGAATATATCCAGCTGCTTTTAAACGTTTTGAAATGGCTGCTTGAGTGACACCCAAAGATTCTACGAGCTCTTCTTGTGTTTGGCAATAATCTTCATAGAGTAATGCTTCCAGTTTTCATCTTCATCGTCTTCCATGCCAAAATCACCACTTTTAAATCGTGCAAACCACTTTTGGCACGTTCGCTGAGCTAGCGCATGTTCACCATAAACTTCCTCCAGAATACGATGACTTTCGGCAGCAATTTTCTTCATATTAAAGTAATGAAGAAGAACTCTCCGCAAAAACACTTTTTTCAGGCACAAAGTTCGACATATTTGAGTGAAAAAAAATTATTATAGTTTACGCTTCAAATGAACGACATATACTGAAATGACGTACAATGACAGTAGCTTTCCAACGCATGTTCCAATGGCGAAAGGCGTCCGAAATGCTGCTGGCACGCCACAAAAGGAAGTCATTTTTGCATCGGATTGTTACTGGTGATGAAAAATGGATCAATTACGACAACCCCAAGCGCAAAAAATCTTATGTTAAACCCGGCCAACCAGCCAAGTCAACGGCAAAGCCGAATATCCATGGCGCGAAGGTAATGCTCTGTATTTGGTGAGATCAGATGGGTGTGCTGTATTATGAGCTGCTAAAACTGGGTGAAACCATCAATGGACAACGCTACCGAACACAATTAATCCGTTTGAAGAGAGCAGTAGCCGAAAAAACGCCCGGAATATGCGACCAGACACGAGGCAATAATTTTCCATCATGACAACGCTCGGCCCCACGTTGCTATTCCGGTTAAGAACTATTTGGAAAACAGTGGATGTCTTACCCAACCCGCCTTATAGCCTAGACCTTGCCCCTTCTGACTACCATTTGTTCCGGTCGATGCAGAACGCACTCACTGAAATACGGTTCACATCAGAGCAGAATATCAAAAATTGGCTTGATTCATTCTTGGCTGCCAAGCCGGCGCAGTTGTTTTGGGATGGGATCCACAAATTGCCAGAAAGATGGAAAAAAGTCATAGCTTCAGATGGGCAATATTTTGTATAATACTATTGTACATGTCTTTCATAAAATAAATAAATCATAAAATAATAAAAATAAGAATAAATGCAAGAAAAATACCTTTAACAAATAAAATCATATTATATATATATAAAATTATAGTAATAGTAACGAAAATAATAATTAAAAAAAATAAAAATAATTAAAAAAATAATATATTAAAGTTAAAAATATTAATAATCACATAAGTAATAAAAATTGTAATAATAATGATAGTAAAAATAATAATAATAATAATTATTATTATTATTATAATGATAATACCAATAACAGCAACAATAATAATAATGTTAGTATTGATATCACGACATTCCGGGAACTGATTTCTTAGTTCTTCAGAGTGCTAACGTTTTCTTTTCCCTCCTTTTCTTTCTAAATTTTGTTTTTCTTTTTGTGTGGGGTTGCCGGTAAGGTTAGATTCCGCAGTGTGGGGGCGTGTTTTTGTTTCTTTCTCTCTATTTTTGAATTTTAAGCACTCTAACCATACATATATTTGAATACTCTTTGCCAGTCTTGTTCTCCTGTTGACATCTTTTCGGTGATGCTGTCTACGCGATAACGCGGATAAGTAATTCAACCTCAAGGATCGTTGACTCTGTTAAGTAATTTTATATTTCAATTGGGTTCCGCATTTTTTGTTTTTGCTTTGGTGTCTAAGATGTAAGTGTTTTCTGCGCAGAGCCACAATTTATTTAGTTTACCAATTCATCGGTTTTCTGTTTCTGTTACCGTAGTTGACACGAGATATCGAGGCGTCGCATGCTCCGTGTATAAATTGTGTCATTGTCTCTGTTCTTGTTTCAGCACTCTCAGCTGTTTCCATATTAATGCTTCAGGTTTCATCGATAGTAGCTCTTATGAAGACTTCGCTCATTTTGTTAACGTTAAACCGCGTTATACGTTAAATGTTTTTCTAATAGTTCGTTTTTGGTTACTTTTGTCAAAAACGACATATAAGTGATTGCCTATTTTCGTATTATGTTCTTCTGAAGGTAGGGGTGTATGAATTATGTTCATTCCTCTACTTGTCGCCATTTCCAGTACGTACTTTTCCTGTGAGTTTGTATTGAACATACCTTGTATGAAGTCGTCTAACCCATTCAGTTTTTCTCGGCACTCGCTTATATTTTCGTTCGGAGTGAAATATCTTGATGATTATTTTATGTAAATCTTGCGTTTTTTTATCTAGGCGAATCATCTTTCACTGCCTTAGCTGTAAATACTTACCCAGAGAGTCCGCGATTTTTCTTGTACTGCTTATGTAACATATGATATTTATGGCAATATCTGTTTTCAGTTCAATTTGGTGAGGATATCGTCTGCTGTTTCTCTCTTATAGAGATTTTCGTGGAATATTGTCATTATCAAAGGTTATATATATTTCCATTTTTAAGTCCCCTTGTAAGTTCCCCTTGTAGTTCAGACATGAGCGGTATTTTGCGCTTCACGTACAGTCTTATATTTTATATCCTGCTTTCCACAGTTAATGCAGAGTCAAATTGTCTTTCGGTCTATTCTCTCGCAAGTAGTTCACTGGTGCCCATATCCAAAGCATTTATAGCAGGATTAGACTACAATCCTTTGGCAGGCTCTGCAGTGGATCCATCCTTTTGCGATTCTTGGAATCTTCCTTATGTAAGTTTTTGGGCACTCCGATTTTGTTTAGTGACGAAGGCCTGGATGTCTTATGTGGGGTCACTAATTTTAGTGGTTTGCCAGACTTATACTTAGTTCATTCATGTAAGTATAAGCGCTGTCTTTGGCTCAGAATTAAGAGCAACTACTTTTTACCATAGGTTGATTTTAAGAGAACTTCCAAAGGCTATATTTGTCATTTGTCCTTTGACAATGCTCATACGTTTCTTCGCCTTTGGGTTTTATAAGGATTGCTTCCAGTCTGAGCTTGATCTGCCTTTGCTTCTTCTTTTTCTCTTCCATTTCAGCAGTCCTTTTTTGCGGGTACTGGTGTGTCTTCTATTACCTTGCTGG